>PVJS01047950.1:0-15246 GCA_004027185.1 Glis glis
AAATCATGGGTCTCTGGATGGGACTTGTCAAGAGAAAGATAAAGGCCCCTGGGATGTCCTCTAGCCACAAGCGTTACCTGGAATCCAGAAGGCTCCAGCGCCATGTCTGGTCTTTAGGAAATACAGGGGAGAGAAGCAGCAGCTAAATGACACCATGAGGAAGCAACCAGACCAATCCAGGTGGGACGTTCAGTGGAACTAACTCAAAAGGATGTTTTAGGGCAGAAAAAAGGCATGGGAGTGTGTAGATGAAAAGGACATGCAAACGTGCAGACAGGGGGCTGGACCTGCAGGGCACCATTCCTGATGGGTGGTTTCATTCCACTTTGGTTAAAAAAAAAGAAAAAGACATGGATAAACTGGGCATAGAGGCGCACGCCTGTAATCCCAGTACTTGGGAGGTTGAGACAGGAGGCTCGCAGGCTCGAGGACAGCCTCAGCCTCAGCAATGTAGCAAGGCTCTCAGCAACCAAACAAGACCCTGTTTCAAAAATAAATAATAAGAGGGCTGGGAATGTAGCTTGGAGGTAGAATGCCCCTGGGTTCCATCCCCAGGGTAACAAAAGAAAAAAAATAGATGGACAGATGATAGACAACAGATAGATAGGTGCCAAGATAGATAGATAGATAGATAGATAGATAGATAGATAGATAGATGATAGATAGATAGATAGATGATAGATAGATAGATAGGTATGCTGAGATAGACAAACAGAAGATAGATAGATAGATAGATAGATAGATAGATAGATAGATAGATATGCTGAGATAGATAGAAGATAGATAGATAGATAGATAGACAGACAGATAGATATATAAGCTGAGATAGGTAGATAGATAGATATGCTGAGATAGATGACAGATAGATAGATAGATATACTGAGATAGACAGAAGATATATATATATATATAGATAGATAGATAGATAGATAGATAGATATGCTGAGATAGACAGAAGATATATATATATATATATATAGATAGATAGATAGATAGATATGCTGAGATAGACAGAAGATAGATAGATAGATAGATAGATAGATAAGCTGAGATAGGTAGATAGATAGATATGCTGAGATAGATGATAGATAGATAGATAGATAGAAGAAAGATAGATAGATGATAGATAGATAGATAGATAGATGATATGCTGAGATAGAAGATAGCTAAATGATAGCTAGCTAGCTAGATAGATAAGTAGATCGATAGATATGCTGAGATAGATAAACAGAAGATAGATAGATAGATACATAGATAGATGAGAGATAGATAGATGATAGATAGATTTGCTGAAATTGATAGACAGAAGATAGATGATAGAGAGATAATAGACAGACAGATAGATAGGTAGATGATAGACAGATATGTTGAGACAGACAGACAGACATGCCGAGGTAATGATCAATGGCGGTCCTCTCTGGGAAATGGGACCGCAGTGTTTTCTTCTGCTGATCTGTTTTCTAACCGTCGCAATGCCTGTCCACCTCCTTCATCATGGAAGTCGCACGTCCACGGGCCTGTCGTTCCCCTTCCTGACACTTTCTGCTCTGGTTTACTAATCTATTTATTTGGCCACTGACCGCACAGCGCCACCCCACCGCCCCGGCTTGTCAGCAGAGCGCCGCGCTCGAGGCTGTCGCCCGGTTGCCATTTGCTGCCTGCGGGACGCGGCGCATGGTCACCACGGTCGGACTCTGGCACAGTCCTTGCCTGTGTTCCGGTTTCATGCGTCGGTTCCTTCAAGGCGGAGATGACCGCAGCTGCTGGCATTCCATGAGGACTTGCTGTACACGGATGACATCGCTAAGACTCCCAGGCGGATGCCACCAGCAACCCGGTAGTGGCTTTGACATGGGGTGTCTCCTGAAGGGCTCGTGTGCCGGCAACACAACAATATTCAGAGGTGAAATCATAGAATCGGGGCTCTGTTCTCGTCAGTGGGTAAGTCCACCGAAGGACTGATAATTTGAATGGATTTACTAGGTGGCAACTTAGGCAGGTAGGGTGTACCTGGATGACATGGGTGACTGAGGGTTGGCTTTAGGGACTGTATCTGCCCTGGTCGCTCCCTGTCACTTTTTTTTTTTTTGTGGTACCGGGGATTGAACCCAGGGGCGTTCTACCTCCGCACTGCACCCCCGGCCCTATTTTTTATGCTTTATTTTGAAACCGGGTCTCACGAAGATGCGGAGGGCCTCACTAAGGAGAGAGAGACAGGGAAAGAGAGAGAGAGAGAGAGAGAGAGAGAGCTGAGGCTGGCCGCGAACCCAGATCCTCCGGTCTCCGCCTCCCAAAGTACTGGGATTACAAGCGTGCGCCACCACGCCCGGCACACTTTCTCTGTTTCTGGACAGCATGAGGTGAGCTGCCATCCTCTGCCACACGCCGTGCCACCATGATGTCTGCCTTGGAGTCGGCCAACTCTGGACTGACCTCTGAAACCATGAGCCGTATAAACCTTTCCTCCTCTGTGTTGTTCATGTCAGGTATTTTGGTCAATGATGGAAAAGTGGCCTAACAGTTATTTTTAGTAATATACCCATTTTGTGGATAAGGACATGGAGGTCGGTTGAGTCTTGATGTCTTGTGAACTGGCTGGCCCTCTGTAAGTCAATTCACCCTTTGAATCTCAATTTGGGGGACTTAGTAGTCCATGCCTGCAAAGCTAAATTCAGCCCACCTTGGAGACCTCCCTGTCTGTGAAACACCAACGTCAACCGCACCCCTGCCTGGAACTTTGATGGGCACCATTTGTGCCCGGTGCCTGGGAGCACTCTGCAAAGCTCCGGCGGCAGCTCTCTGGTCCTGTAAATTCACAGTAGACTCCCCGGCAGACGCCCAGGCTTTGTGATTCCACAGTGTAATAACCATCAATTTCCCCCAGAGATTCTAGAACACGGGCGAGTCAGCTCCCCCTGCCCGGGGGGACGCTGGGCACTGTCACCAACTCGGCGATCTCCGCTGCAGACAGAGCTTCCCCCGCCGACCTCGCTGAAAGACCAGTAAATCCAGCAGCCAGTGAGTCTGGCTCGCCCGCGCGTCGCCCCCTAAATCTCCCCCAAGTGTCAGGACTCTGGCCCGGCCGCCCTGTCTGGGCGCATCTGCTCCGTCTCAGAGGAGACCGGTGCCAGGGGCTTCCAAGGGGTGGTGGGGACTTGGTTTTCCCTCTCAGAGTGGCTGCCTCAGACACAAGTTGCCGACACCAGGGTCTGCAGGGGACCCCGGAGCCTCCCATTCCCGAGCTGCCTCTGCCCGCGTAGGTCCCTGTCCCAGGGCTGTCCCCCGCAATGGTGTTTCCAAGTGAGGAACCAGCTTTCCAAAGAGCCAAGTGGGATCCCTGGTCAGTCCCGGGCAGTGACACCTGGGACACGCCCCTTCCCCCTCAGTTTCCTCATCTTTAAATTGAGAGAGCAACGACGTCACCCTTGCTGGGGTATTGGGAAGACCCGAGGACTCCGACTTCTCCTCGCCATAATGGGGCACAGCCACCGGGTACAGTTGTGTATCTGTCACATGCCAAAGCGGCAAGTCAGGATAGATGGTTTTAACCTCCATTATGGAAACGTCATAACTGAAGTTCAGAGAGGTGGAGCGACCTGGTCAAAATCACACAGCCGAGCTGGGATTCAAACTCAGGCTCCTCTGGCCCCAGAGGCGGAGAGTTTGGCGTGCCGTGAACTCCCACACCGTGGCCCCCAGCTCCTGCCAGCTGCGGCACTTTCTGTCATACGGACGGGCACCGGAGGGGCAACACCAGGATTCTGGTAAGCTGCGTGTACTGCGTTGCGCAGGACAGCTCCCTCCCAAACCACGAAGAATTGTGCTGCGCTGGAGAAGCCCGGGTCTAAGTGGCACTCCTTCACTCGGCTGTGAAAGGGAGCCAGGGTCCCAGAGCGCAGCCCTCCCTAGGGGCTGAGACGCCCGCCGAGAGCTGAGCCTGCCCCCCATCCTCCCAGCCAGACGGCCTCCATGCTCTCAGCCTCCACGCTCTAGGCGGAGGCCCATCTCTGAATGGCCTCCCCCGGCCAGCACCACCCCGGGTGCTATTCTCCCAGGTGACCCCAGCCCTGCCGGCAGCACCAGCTCCCAGCTCTGGGACCACTCTGCCCTTGGCTGGGTGCCACGTGCCGCCCGGGAGCCCTCCCCTGGGCTGTCACTGCAGCCTCTCCGGTTCTGATCCATCCTCCCTCTCTGTCTCCCTCTCTGTCTCTCTCTCTCTCTTTCTCCCTCTCCAGCCTGAGCAGCTGAGCCTGCAGGAATTCTTCCGCCCAAAGGCTGGGTACCTGCCAAGTCCAGTAGTAATGGACACCCCTGGTCCCGCAAAGGCTGCCGGGGCCGGCTGCGGCTCTGGGGGCTGGGGACCTAGGGGTCCATCTGAGCAGGGGCGGAGGTCCCGATCTCCCAGGCCAGGAGGGCTCCCAGGCTGAGACCTTTGTCCCTCTGAGCCTAGTTAGCCATGAGCCTCCGCCAGCCACTGGGGCTCAAAGAAGAATCTAGAAGCCTGGCCAGCTGTCTCCACCCCAGGATAGGTCTTCAGGATCTATGTCAAAGCAGAAGCATCCATGGCTGGTCTTCTTCCTGCCCTGCTACTATAATAGCCAGGGACACAAAAGAGGTCCCAGAAAGGGGGTGCAGTACCCTCTCCCACCAGCAGGGCGGGGAGCTGGCTGAGGGCGGAGCCTGGTACATAGTCCTGTGGCAATAAACACCTCCCCGGTGGCTGCAGGAGCACACGTGGGCCTGTTAGGAGACCTGGTTTTCTACCCAGCTTTTCAAAGGATTTGCCACGTGACTCTGAGAGTCTTTCCGTGTGCAGGACTCGACTTGGTGTATTGATTTTTTTTCCGATGGAGCGCCTGGTTTTCTGCTTCGTGCATCCTGAATACTGGACACAGGGCTTGGGATCAGGTAGGGAGGGGGTATAACTGAGATCAGCCTTGGGAAATAAACCAGAAAAGCATGTTTATCCACAAGGCTTCATCTAGTACAGCAGAAAGGCTCATCACTCGCCAGCTCTAGTCCTGTACTTATGGCTAGTCCAGCTACTTACAGCTGCGTAACAAATAGCCCCAGCACTTAGCGGCTTAAAATGACAAGACAACTCCTTACTATCTCACAGTTCCTGTCGGCTCAGGCTGGGGGACATGGCTGAGGATTTGTGACTTTAGGTCTTTGAGAAGTTGCAGGAGGCTGCCAGCCGAGGCTGCGGCCTCTGAGGACTTGGCTAGGGTCAAAGGAGCCGAGCACATTAGGGAGGCTGTCAGCTGAAGGTTTCAGTCGTCACAACATGGGCTGCTGCACAGGGCTGCTTGTGATGTGGCTTTCCCCAGAGAGTCAGAGAGAAAGGGTGGGGATGGGAGAGAGGCCAAGGTGAAAACTGCAGTCTTTTATTTATAACCTAATTTCAGAGTGGGGATATCGCGCTCAGCACATTCTGTCGGCTGCAGAGATCGATCCTGGTGCAGCCTGGGAGGTTGGGACACCAGGAAGTGAGGGGCTTTGGGAGCTGGGGTGCTGGGTGCTGCCTCTCAGACTAACAGAAGGCAAAGGTGAGAGGTCAAAGGCCATCAACAGTTGAAGGGTGAGCTGAAGGGGGAAGGGGATGGTGCTGTGTGTGTGTGTGTGTGTGTGTGCCATATGCCAAGTACCAGCCCAGACCATGTATTATTTTATTTATTTCATTTTCACAGCTAGTGCATGAGATAGGAAAGTCACTATTTCCTTCCTTCCTTCCTTCCTTCCTTCCTTCCTTCCTTCCTTCCTCCCTCCCTCCCTCCCTCCCTTCCTTCCTGCTTTCCTTCCCTCCCTCCCTCTTCCTTCCTTCCTTCCTTCCTTCCTTCCTTCCTTCCTTCCTTCCATCCTTCCTTCCTTTTCTTCTTCTTCTTCTTCTTCTTCTTCTTCTTCTTCTTCTTCTTCTTCCTTCCTTCCTTCCTTCCTTCCTTCCTTCCCTCCCTCCCTCCCTCCTTCTTTTCTTTCTTTCTTTCTTTCTTTCTTTCTTTCTTTCTTTCTTTCTTTCTTTCTTTCTTCTAGGGATTGAACCCAGGAGTGTTCTACCTTCAAGCTACACCCCCAGCCCTGTTTTATTTTATTTTTTATTTTGAAACAGGGAGGGTGTGAGTTGCAGAGGTCTCGCTAACCTGCTGAGGCTGGCCTCAAACCTGCGATCTGGATAAAGGAGCATGGTAAACTAAGCTGATAAGACGGAGACGGGTCTCCAGCCCAGAGGGTCTGAATCTTCTCAGTGTCCACCCTGGCACTGACCACCCTGCCCCCCAGCAGAGTGCTGCCGGGCACCCACCATTGGTCTGGGCTCCTGTCTGTCATCATAGGATAAGAGGAAAGCCTAGAATCTTCCAACAAGGGCTCTTTGCAGCGGAATCCCCGGAACTCCCTTGGGAAGTGCCTCACCTCCACGGTGTCTTCTGGCTCTGTCAGGGGGGAGCACCTTGTCTCTGCTTTATGGGTGAAAAGCAGGCGCGGTGAGCAGGTGCACGTCCCTAGGGTCTCCCAGATGCAGGTCCTCTCACTCCGTCCTCCCAGGGACTCCACACCCACCGGGTCTCCACCCAGGGCTCCTGCGCTCAGGTCAGCTAGGCCTGGGGCAGAGCTGGGACTCCCCTGGACTCTCCCAGAAAGAAACCTAGCCATCTCCCTCTGTGTGTGCGTGCATGCGTGCACACGTGTGTGGCACGGGAACCTTCCCCCATGTCTGAGACGGGCTTAAACCAGGCTTCTACTGCGCGTCTGCTGAGACTGTTTTGTCCGGTGCCCGCAGGACTGAGGACTTAGAAATCAAGAGGGGAGGCTGGGCGTGGAGGGGAGGGAGGCTCCCCACTGGTGGCCGCCCCCAGCTTCCCTTTTGAGAAGCCCTAATCCCTTAATCACTTTTATTAATCTCCTAACAATGTTCCCAGCATCAGTTACAGCCTCTTGCCTTCTCATCTTGGTTAAGCATTTTGGTGAACTTGGAGTTTTCTGTCACTTGGGGACTTTTTCCTTCTGTTTCAGACATCTGCTCTCACAGTCTCTCTCTCTCTCTCTCTCTCTCTCTCTCTCTCTCTCTGCCCCTCTCCAGCTACGCCTTTAGAATCCAATAACCCTTGAATCTCAGTGCCGGCAGGAACCTTCTGGATCTGCCGCATGCGCTGCTCATTTTACAGCTGGGAGAGAGAGCTGGGGCTCCTGGGCCGTCACCCACCCTTCAAGGTCACATTACTGGTATAAGAGCGTCCATGCTGATGCACCACACAGGCGTCAGCCCTGCCCCAACCCGTAGCATTCCTCTGACCCTCATACACACCTCTGCGCTGCATTCAGGCCTCGTTTTAGGGACAAGGAAACTGAGGCAGAGAGAGGGGAGGTCACATGGCCCCAGCACAGCGTGGACGGGCACAGATGGGACACTGGGATAGGCGCCCTGACTTTGGTGCCTGAGCTCCCGGTCCTGTCCACAAGGCTGGGGTACATTCGTCCTCACCCCTTTTGGGTGGAAGAGTTAGAGGAGACAAGGGCCCCACAACCTCTGCGGTGGAATCAAGGTGGCGTCGGGTTCACGGTCCAGCCGCTCGGCGCGCTCACGCTCTCTCTCTGGCTCAGAGTTCTGAGACCTCGGCATGGCGTTCTCCTAGGCTGGCTCAGGGTCTCTGTCTCCCAAAGTCCATGCATTGGCTTCCGCTGCTGCCCCCAGGCTCGGCTCTTCCCAGGGTGCAATGGGACACAGGTAGGAGGATTCTCACCCTGACCACACCCCAAGCTCACGACAGCCACATCCTTCCACGTCGGCTGTCTATTCAGGAAAGAGGTCTGCAACTGTCCATCGCCTCCGAAGGCCATGAGAAGCCCACGGGGAAGACCCTGGTGGCCGGAGCTGCCGGTGGAGGTGGGGGTTTGCAGGGAGGGGCGTCCCGATCCCCCCACCCCCGTCTCCATCCTCTCCCGGGGACCTGGAAGCAACTGGATTGCAGGGACAACATCTCTCTGTGCACCCTGATCATCTGCGAGTTAAGAAACATTGCCCCATCCTCCTCCGAGGCCAGTGTGCAAAAAAGATCATTCCCAAGAGAATTGTTCTCCAAACTTTTCCAGAAACATCCCTCCCTCCCCACCCTCCTGGGTGACTGCGTGCCACTCCGGGTACCTCTCTGTTCTCTGCCGCTCACCTCCCTCCCTCTTTGTCTGCCTGACGGGGAGCCGGAGAGGGCGAACTTGGAAAACCAAACGCTGAATTTAGAAAATAAAAACACCCCGGTCGGCTTTATTAATCTCTTGAAATCTGCTCCCCAATCGCTGCCAAGCCAAAAGGGCTTGTGTTTTCCCCCTAGAACATTGTAAAAAAGTAGAAATGTTTACAAGGATGACTGGAAAATCCTGCAGTAGATCTCTCTGCTAACGCACAAGATGATGCAGTAATTGCTATGGAAACTAGTCATTATAATTCAATAAAAAGGGAGAAAAAAGTTAAGTTCATTGTGTTACCTATGACTCGATCGTCACGTTCTTTACATATATTAGCATAAAATCAAGCCCCACTTTTATTCTCAGGGTTTTTGCCGGCTCTGCCTGCACAAAAGGGTTTGTGTGGTTTTAGCACAAAAGAGGAGCCCAAAAGAGCAGAAGAAAACTCACTTTGTAAGAAATCCCCCTCCTTTTTTTTTTCCTGGGCAAAATATTTGAGGTGTCTGTGTAAGTGTGCACGCGGGCTCTGAAGGACAGCGGAGCTCGCAGCAGCGGCGCGGGCCAGCGCATTAGACGCACGGCCTCTTCGCTCTGCGGGACCAGAGATGTGACAGAAAGGGACATCTTCTTTCAGGAGAGATGCCACTTGCCAAATAAAGAAAAAGATGCGGAGTCCTGGGATTCGCTGAAGATCTGAGGCCTCAGCAGCAGGGAGGCAATGGGGCTGGGGGAGGGGCAGGCCTTTGTGATTCTCAGGACCGCTGGGGTGGGGCCTCGCCCTTGATGGGCACCCATGCTCTTCTGCGTGTCTCCGCCTGCCTGCCGGGCCCTGCGGTGCATTTCACACTGGGTACCTCGCAGGTAATGTGCAAAGTGGGTCTGGACTCAAGGCGACGAACATCCCAGGAGTGGTGGGAGAAGCCACGTGGCTGAGTCAGGAGACAGTTTTGGCTCAAATACCTGTTTCTGGCACCAGGAGATACGGGGAGGACTCTAAGTGGCTGGTTGACCTTCAAGTGTGCTGGGGCTGCAGGGCCTGAGGATGAGAACCGTCACCCCTACTCTCCAGGAAGTCTGCATATCTCTATGTGATGGGAACCCTGAGTTGGGGGACCAGGGTCAGGAGGCAGGTGGCCCTTCGTCCAGCTCTGGACAATGTTTTTTTGGGTGAGCCAATTCACCTCTTTGAACATTCCAAACGATGTGAGTTATTGCACTCTTTTGTCCCAGCTCCAAATCCGTGGTTCTATATATACCTCCTTCCGGGGCTGGCACTGGGATGCTGAGCCCTGCATTGCTGCTGGTTCTGCTGGGACTGTGTGAGTCTCTGCCCGTAGGGGGCGCTAGAGGAAGGCTGGAGGCTGCCCCCAGGAAAGGGGGCGGGACTTGTGTCTGCTGTCAATCTGTCAGCCTCACCCAAGCATCCATTCCTCACCCTACCCGTGACATCTGCTCCAGGGCAGATCCTCCTCATAGTGGGCTGCTGTCCAACTCCGCGTGACTCGTCCTCCAGCACCCACAGAGTTCTGGTCCCTTGTCCAAGTATTCCCCCCACCCCATTTCTCCCTCGCCTCTCGGCTCAAAGGAAGTAGCCACTTCCTGTCTCTGTATTTCACTAGTATCTCATTTTTGCTTTTCCAGTTTGCCCACACCAGATCCACTGATCTCCTATATTCAATTCCTTCTGTCAGAATACCGGTGTGGTCTGCTTCTTGGTATCCAGAGAAATCAGGTCACTGCCTGGAGAAGGTGAACACCTGGCCTTTTGGCTGTCAGGACCCCTCCCCAACACATAGCAGACATTCTTTATCACTCATACATTTCTAGACTATGGACACACCCTCAGAATCCTTACACTGTTTCAGAGCAACATTCTTCTTGGCCCAAATTCAGCAGGTGATAAGGAACATAATTTCCAATCTTTCCTTGGTGAATAAGTTCTATCTCTGAACTATGACCCGTGAGACCTAGTTGAGAATTTATCTCATGTTTTATTGTTTGTTCTAGACCAGGCACATCCTGCAGTCTGCCCATGTTAGAATCTGCAGAGAGAAATACGACCCATTGATGTGGTCTCCTATTTATTTTTGCCCAAAAGAACCCACCCTGCATACTTGGATTCCATTCAATACCTAGAGGAATTCTTCCTTTAAGACTGAATGAAGTCAACACAAAGAGTTCTTTGAGAATGACTGGATCCCCCCTCTGGAAGGAAGACTCCACTGATAATTTCAGCATAATTACACATAACGAACTGCACGTGGCACACAGCAGAACTCCGACGGGCATCGCCAAGCACATCCACATTAAGGCACTGGTGGAAATCCTCATCTGAGCTGGGCACCATGGCACATACCTGTAATCCTAGTACTCGGGAGGCTGAGACAGGAGGATCACAGGTTCGAGACCAGCCTCAGCAACATAGTAAGACTCTCAGCAACTTAGCAAGACCCTGTTTCAAAGCAAAAAATAAAAAAGGGGCTAGGGGTGTAGCTCAGAGGTAGAATGCCTCTGGGTTCAATCCCTAGTACCACCACAACAAAACAGAAAGAAAGAAAAAAAAAAGAAACAAAGAAAGACTCATCTGAATGGGGCCACAAGTCACTGACTGTGTTCTGGGACCCTCGAAAGTCTCTTCTCCAACGTCAGCCCCTCTTCACTGCAGTCTTCCACACTGGTCTTGAGTTGACCCTGTTGTGCAATGTCTGGGGACATTTCTGATTGCTAGAGTTGAGGACGGGATGCCGCTGGCCTCTAGCAGGCAGAGGCCAGGCTCTCAGGATACAACTCAACATCCTGAGATTTACCGGAGAGTTGTGAAAGTAACTTTGCATGACTGTAACGAAATGCATGAGACCATCAACTTATAAAGAGAAAAGGTTTAGTTGAGCACACAGTTTCGGAAGTTCCGCTCTGTGATGGACTGAGCCTTGTTGCTTTTGGGCCTGTGAGAGGTAACACATCATGGCGGGAAGCAAAGGAGTAAAGGAGAAAGGAAAGGGGCTGGGGTCTCACTCTCCGCCTGAGGGGCACGCGGGGTGACCTAGTGGCCTCCCAGTGGGCCCGGCTCTTGCAGGTTCCACCACCTCTCAGTAGCGCCACCTGGTGGACTGATGCGGGTCTTTAGGGGAACTGGTGGACTGACATGGGTCTTCAGGGGAACTTTAAAGATGGAAACTCTAGCAACAGCCCCCCACAACAGGGAATAACGGAATGTCGGCAGAGACCAGGTTGAGAACCTGGGCTTCAGCTCACAGTCTCCATCCCGGTCCCTTTCAAGCGCAGAGACTTTTCCCTGTTCATCTTCAATTGTCACCTGTTAGCACCGAGCAGAGACACATCTGCAATGACGTTGTCTAATGAGAGCTGTTGGGTCTGCCCCTCCCCGCCCTGGGACAGCTCCTCTGATCCCCTCTGTCCTGCGTCTTTCTGTCTCTGGCCTGGGACTCCGTCCCCAGCTGCTGAGGTTTGCATATGGTTGGAGTGTTTCCCGAGGGCTCCTGTGTTGAAATGTAAGCCCCACTGTGAGGTGTTATGAGAGGGAAACTTTAATCCAGCTGTGGTTTTTAGAGACAGAGCTTTTGGGGTTGAGTAGGGTTAGATAAGGTCATCCAGGGGGAGCCTGCAGGATTGATTCCCAGTGCTCTTACAAGAGGGAGAGAGACCAGAGGAGACACACACGTGCTCCCTCTTGGTCTTTTACCATATCGTGACCCCACATTGGTGTTCTGCCAGCAAGAAGTCTGACACCAGGCGAGCCCTTGGACCACCAAAACTGAGACAAATAAACCTTTTTTTTCTTATAATGTTTTCCAACCTCGGGCATTTTGTTATAGCAACGAAACGTGGACTCATACACTAGCTGCTTGCTTCCGTGGTCCACCCACACCAGGTCTAAAGGCGTTGGGAAGATTCTCTTCTAAGTTAAGATTGAACTGAGACTTTATCTCCCATGGGTCTGACTTACAGATACTGTGAAATGTTCATAGCCTGCTAATACACTTCTCCCTCTCACCCGAAGTCACCAGAGTGTGTTCGATCCGATCCTCTCTTGCTCCGAATCTTTCGTCCTACTATCCTTAATCTAATGTGACTTTACATTCATCGCAGTTCTTATTCATTAAATACAACCAGCCGAGGGGGCACATGTAGGTCTTGGATGGCTCCACTACCTTCTCATAACAAATACAAAGTCCCGACGCTTTGTTCTCGGCTCTGCGTGTTCACATCCAGGCTTCGTTCAAAGCGAGACACAGGCAGGTTTCCACATCTCCAGCTCGGCATTGATTGCATTAGGAACATGAAAAGTAGACCAGGTGAAATGGTCCAGGGAAAACCCAGCTTCCTTTTGTAAAGGGCCGGTAACCGAGGGCCCTCCCTGGCCTCTAGCGTGTCGGTAACTGCTCATCAGCTCCTCTCGGCCTTTCTGGCGCTGAAGCATAGACTCATGAGATCGGGCCCCTGGGAGCCACAGCATTTTAGCATTCTTCATTCATAGCACCACATTTTCTGAAAAGTGGGTACATTTATTTATTTTATTTATTTATTTAATTAATTAATTTATTTTTCGCGGTACCGGGGATTGAACGCAGGGGTGTTCTACCTCCGCACTACACCCCCGGCCCTATTTTTTATACTTTATTTTGAAACCAGGTCTCACGAAGTTGCGGAGGGCCTCACTAAGGAGAGAGAGAGAGAGAGAGAGAGAGAGAGAGACAAGGAGAGAGAGCGCAAGAGAGCTGAGGTTGGCCGCGAACCCGGATCCTCCGGTCTCTGCCTCCCAAGTACTGGGATGACAAGCGTGCGCCACCACGCCTGGCGTAAGTGGGTACATTTAAATCATGAGATTTGCTGGGCGTGGTGGCGCATGCTTGTAATGCCAGTACTTGGGAGGCTGAGACAGGAGAATCCGGGTTCGTGGCAGCCTCAGCTACTTAGTGAGGCCCTCCGCAACTTCATGAGACCCTTTTTCAAAATAAAGAATAAAAAATAGGGCTGGGGGTGTAGCTCGGAGGCAGAATGCCCCTGGGTTCAATCCCCGGTACTGCAAAAAAAAAAAAAAAATCATTAGATTTTTAGAATCAGAGAATCTTCACTATAGTTTGAATTTGGGAAGTAAAAGATACCAGAATTGGGGGAGGGTATCTTGGAATGATAAACTACTTGTATTTTTTTTTAAATCTCAGAATTTCGTAATCAGAGATTTTTTTTCAAAGTTGATATTGTGTAAGCACAGCTCCTTGGAATTTCTGAAATCGGGGACAACGGAAGCCCGCGCTTAAATGGAACCTCGGCGCTCCAGGCCATTTCAGGAACCCTCGTCCCACCGCCCCAACAACAAAACTATTAGTCCCATGGGCGTGCTGGCCACGGGGTACACCGCCTACAAAGCCACAAGGAGGGAGTGTCTTGTCTCTGCAGGCAGGTCGCTGCCACCCCAGGCGGGGGCCAGGCGGGGGCCAGGCGGGCCATGTGTGCCGGGTGCAGGGTGGGCTCTGGGGTCAGGGAGACGATGGGGAGTGGAAGTGAGACTCCCATCAACCTAGCGAGACCCTGTTTCAAAAAGAAAAAGAAAATAGGGCTGGGGGTAGAGCTCGGAGGTAGACTGTCCCTGAGTTCAATTCCCAGTACCAAAAATAAGAAAGAAAGAAAGAAAGAAAGAAAGAAAGAAAGAAAGAAAGAAAGAGAAGAATGAATTTAGCCAACCATGGTGGTGTACACTTTTAATCCCAGTACCTTGGTGGCTGAGACAGGAGGATCACTGGTTGGTGGCCAGGTTCAGCAATTTAGTGAGGCCCTGTTTCAAATTTAATAAAAAAAGAATAAATAAATAATAAATAAATAAATAAAATAAATAAATAAATAAATAAATAAAAGAATAAAATAGAGACAGAATGCCCCTGGGTTCCACCCCCAGCAACACCAAAGAAATAAATAAAATAAATAAGTAGATAAATAAATACTTGAAAATATCAGTGGGGTCACGTTGGCCACGCACCCTTAGTTTGCACTTCACATGGGGAGCAGCGGCGGGGACCCACACAGGGGCCTGCACAGTGGTCAGGCAAGGACTCTGCCGCCAGAGCGCAGAGTTCAAGTTCCCACTCTGCTGTTCCCTGACTGTGCAACCATGACTGAGCTGCTTAACCTCTCTGTGCCTCAATCTCTCTGTCTGTAAAATAGAGATGGTAAGAATAATGCCGGCTCCGTGGCATTGTGGGGAGACGTGAGCTGGGGTAAGCAAAGCCTTTGGTTAGCATCTCTAAGAGCACACGCAAAGCGGCCTTGGCATGCTGGGTAATAAGCGCATCTGTTATTCTTAGCGGTGTGCGCGTTTTCGTTACTTGCAGGCGCGGGTCTCCCCGGCGGCCCTGGTGGGCGAGCAGGGCAGGCGGCGGGTCCTCCACTGGCGTCTCCATCTTTCAGACGGGGCAACTGCAGCCCGGGAGGGCTGCCCGGGCCACGCAGCCAACCGGGGCAGAAAGCGGCTCTCCAAGTCCGGCCCTCGCCTCTCTGTACTCTGTCCCCTCGCAGCCAGCCGGAAACACTGCCACCATGCCAGCTGTCCCCGGCTGCACTCGAGACACAAAATGACAATAAGGTGCTTGTTTTAAAAGAGAGAGAGAGAGAGAGAGAGAGAGAGAGAGGGAGAGGAGCAGAAGGTGAGAGAAGAACTGATCTCATCACAAATTTCTCCCTGGCTCTCTTCCCAGACATGCAGCTTCTTGCAGGGCTGGCAAGAATTGGGCAGGAGAGTGAGGGTGCTGGGCAGCCACGGGGAGCTGAGGGCCCCGAACCACCCGCCCTGGCCAGCACCAGGGACCACGTTTCAGTGGGGAAACGGGGGGTCCTCGTGCAAAATGAAAATGCAGAGCTCCTCTTGCAAAAAAGAAGAAAGAAAGGAAGAAAGGAAGGAAGGAAGGAAGAAGGAAGGAAGGAAGGAAGGAAGGAAGGAAGAGAAAGAAAGGAAGGAAGGAAGGAAGGAAGGAAGGAAGAGAAAGAAAGAAAGGAAGGAAGGAAGGAAGGAAGGAAGGAAGGAAGGAAGAGAAAGAAAGGAAGGAAGGAGGAAGG
>PVJS01047951.1:0-15245 GCA_004027185.1 Glis glis
AGGAGGACTGCAGGTTCAAAGCCAGCCTCAGCAATTTAGTGAGACCCTCAGCAACTTAGAAAGATCCTGTTCCCAAATAAAAAATAAAACCAGTCTGGGGGTGTAGCAGCTCAGAGGTAGAATACCCCTGGGTTCAATCCCCAGCATCTCACACACACACACACACACACACACACACACACACACACACACACAGCAAAAGGGCCAAGTACACAAAGATCCTCTTTCTTCAGCAGTAGCTCGTTTTGTTTTGTTTTGTGGTACTGGGGATTGAACCCAGGGGCATTCTACCTCCGAGCTACACCCCCAGCCCTATTTTTTATTCTTTATTTTTTCAAACAGGGTCTCACTAAGTTGCAGAGGACCTAAGTAGTTGAGGCTGGCCGTGAGCCTGTGATCCTCCTGTCTCAGCCTCCCAAGTACTGGGATTACAAGCGTGTGCCACCATGCCGGGCCAGTAGCTCATTTTTTATGAGCATGAAATATGTTAAATTTGCCTTGCTGCCTTCCAGAGAGGCAACTTTAGGAAAACAACTTCCAACAACTTAGAATCACGAGACTTCTCCAACTGTTTCACATGTATGCACAGCGCACACAGCGAATAATAGTGTCTGCGTCAGCTCTAGGGAAAAGGTTAAAGATGGCAAGATGGGAGGAGGAAAGGACTGGGCATGCAACCTTCTGCAGCACGGAGCAGACATGCAGGTGAAAGGCAGTTCCCCACATGGCGAGATCGGGGACATACAAACGAAAAGGAAAGCGCGGCTTTCACGCGGGTCTGTCGGAATGTGAGAGAGCCTTCGCCAACTTCCATAAATAATTACCGAGCTGGAAAAGCACAGTGGCACCCTAAAGTGAGGGCTGCTGGGTAGAAGCGCGAGTAAACGGAGCCTGCAGCTCAGGGCCCCACCAACATGTGAACTGTCACCCTGTGAACAATGGTGTTTGTTACCTGAGGGCAAAAACCAAGCTGGCAAGATTAATCTTACTTAACTGCATTAACTTTCAACTAAAATCTTTTTTTTTTTTTTTAGTAATTGGTGCTGGGGTTTGAACCCAGAGGCGTTCTACACCTCTGAGCTACACCTCCAGCCCTTTTATTTTTTATTTGGAAACAGGGTCTCACTAAGTTGCAGAGAGCCTCGTGTAGTTGCTGAGGCTGGCTTCAAACCTGTGAGCCTCCTGTCTCAGCCTCCTCCCAAGTACAGGGATTACAGGCGTGCGCCACCATGCCTGGCTTCAGCTAACATCTTGATGAAGTGAAACCAAATGCTTGAAATTAACACGCTCACGTGAACTGTCATGCTCATGGAAAGTTCTGGTTTCCAGCTATGCCTATGGGAACCCTAGAAATAAAGAAGAGGCTTGGCTGACATCATGAATTAATTCACTGCTCCTCTTTAGTTACTAGTTTCAGAAAACTCCTATTTAACGCTGGTCCTGAGTGGGGCGTGGTGGCGCACGCTTGTAATCCCAGTACTTGGGAGGCTGAGACTGGAGGATCCGGGTTCGTGGCCAGCCTCAGCTACTTAGTGAGGCCCTCCGCAACTTCGTGAGACCCTCTTTCAAAATGAAGAATAAAAAATAGGGCTGGGGGTGTAGCTCAGAGGTAGAATGCCCCTGGGTTCAATCCCCAGTACCGCAAAATAAAATAAATAAAATAAAAATTAAATAAAATAATGAAATAAATAAATAAAATAACAAAATAAAATAAAAGCTGGCCCTTTATTCAGGACACCTACCAGCTGACATAATGGGGGGGAGTCAGGAAGACACCAAGCAAAACTTGATGAGGGGTTGGGGCGTGTGCGGTGGTGTAGGAATGTAGGAATGTAGGAACATCGAGATGTAGGAAACAGTAACAGAATGAGGGAAGTAATAAAAAGTCCTTAAGAAGCTGGCGAATTTTCTGCAGTCAATGGAGAAAGATGTTCTACACTTGTGCCGGGGGACATCACGCTGGGGGAGGTCTCGAGGGCTTAACAGGTTCCAGAGTCAGCGGGACCCTGTTCTAGGCACATTCACAAAAGAAAGCAGCCTCTGCCTCTGTGCACAAAAAAACGGCTGCTGGCTGTTGGGCCTCGAACGTCTCCCAGAAGCACCAGTGGGTCGCGAGCAGACTGATAGAAACACAGGGCCTCGTGTGCGTCTACACACCACAGGCTGCAGCCCGCGTAGACATCCATCTGCCACCTCCTTTGGACCAGAACACATGGACTTGCACTGGGCAGAGCGCCTGGGCTGGGTGGGGACCTCACAGGTGACTGAAGATGGCCCCCTCTCCTCAACAGCCTGAATGTTTAAACTGCAGGGTTCAGAAAGGTTGAAAAACTATTTATTTCAGGACCGCAGAGCCTGGACAAGCTGCACGACGAGGTTGCTAAATTGTGTCCATAAATCCCGATGCACAGGCTCCTGTTTTCTCTTTATAATTGAAGGGATATGTTCCATGCCTCATTTTTTAAGAGCCATTTTAAATTACTGATTCATTGGAGCCACCATGTTATTATTCAATAAAGCAGCCCTACCGGGCTTTTAAGAAATGAGCAAAACATGGCAGGAAAGAGCCCCAGCAACGCTGGCAGTAAGTGGACCCATTGTGATATTTTGACCACACACAAGCTGCTTTCTCCTCCGACAAGGAAAACAGGAGCCAGCAAACAGGGGGCGAGCTTTGAGAGAATTTGGCTTTTCTTTCTCACTGCTGTGAATTGAGGGCTTTTCAGTAACACTGAAAGAAATACTATCTTTCTTTAGGGACGGGTGTTGACTTCTGCAACGCGATGACGTCTATTTTTTCCCTTTTTCTTTGTAAGGTAAGTGAGCATGTGTCTAGTCATGGGTGTTGATGGATGACGTATATACAAAGAAACCTTAATGCCTGAGGACACATGCACAAAGAAAGCCTCGGTCTTGTAAGGGCGAGCAGCCCACGAACGAGGCTTGCGTCAGACACGTGGGCATGGGTGCTGGACATCAGCCTCCACCTGCACACCACACCCACTGCCCGCCCGAGCACCACCGACAGGCGGCCAGGCTCAGGTGATGGTTCACTAGTTACACCCATGACTTCTGGCAGCGTATCATACTTAAGAGAAAATGGTAGCGCATTCTAAGATGCCAGTTTATTATTATGAATTTTAAAAAGCTTAAATAAACAAGCTTCAATAAACAATAAACATTTTGAAATTTGATGCGTGATGCTGAGAACTAAAAGCGACACTGAAAAGGGATCGGATGTATATTCAACTAGAACAACCTACGTGATGTGATGCTCCACCACTTGCATTATAATATCCATAGCTAAAACGTTAATCCATAGCTATTAAATTACCATTTATTTTTTCATTTCCTGTTATTTTGACTAATGGAATTATTTCTTCAGCTTAACTATTTTAAAATAGCATTTAGAATAATTAGAAATAAACTATTAATCATAGTCTTTAAATTTGGGTAAAGAATCCAAACAAGTCAAAATACCAGATTTTGTATTTTAGCAGTCAGTCTGGTCTTTTATATCCCCAAACTAGTGGCGTATGGGGAGGTGATTTTTCTTGGTTTCAAAAATTATTTTAATTTCTAATGTTTAATGACAATATAGGAATCATAAAGCAATTTCTCTGCAACACTAAACAAACCTCCGAGTTTTCGCTTTAACATCATAGGTCAATAACACCCCTTCTTTAGCAGGTTATTTTCAAAAGGTGTTCTTTCTAATGATGGAGACTCATGATTACCAGAACCTAAACATTTACTCAGTCATGTAAACATTCGAAAAAGCATCTTCAAAATGACAATTGGCATGAACACCTCCTCCTCTCACTGAGAATTCGGTTTCAAATATGAGCTATGCGTGTGGTCGGTACTGTCGTCCGTGAAAATACTACAGACACCAATACTGTGCTTATGTGTTTGTGTGTGTGCACACCCCAGATATACCCACTGGATATGAGTATTCTCTGGTCATTAGTACACCTGGTCACTTTCACAATGACTGACAACAGAGAACACCTTATTGAGCGTGGACCCTCTATGAGGTGCCGTGCACCTGCTAAGATGATTTCCATTGCAGGTGTGCCATCATTATTTCGTTGATAAGGAAACTCAGGTTACCTGCCAAGGGTGGGGAATCAAGATTAGAGCCTTCTGCTCAAGAAACCAATATCTTTTTATTTTCTCCAGCCCCACTTTATTTTTATCTTGAAACAGGACCTCACTAAATTGCTGAGGGCCTCGCTAAGATGCTGAGGCTGGCCACGAACCTGGGATCCTCCTGTCTCAGCTTCCCAAGTACTGTGATTATAAGCAAGTACCACCATGCCCAGTTAAGAAACCATTATCTGGGAAGAATGAGCTGATCTTGAATAAATTTAGTGTTGATAGCTATTATTATAAATAGTTATTATTTAATGTTGATAGGAAGATACTCTGCTAGGATCTTCTTCTCCATCTAAACCTATATATCACCCACCTGCTGGACATTTCCCATTTGGATCCCCAAGAAGCTTCTCAAGTGTATTCTGAATTTACTCAGAAAGTGGGTTCAGCCTGCACCTCCTGCCAGGCTCAGAGAAAAGTTCCTCCCTTCTGGCAACCTCAAGCCAGACTCAATTCAGTGCCTTCTGTCCCTCAGCCCACATCCAGCCCCCACACTCTGCCTCCTTGCAAACACCCCTCCAATCCACCCGTTCACCTCCAGCGCCATCCTGGCTGGGGCGACCCTGTCTCTCCCTGGGATCATGTGAAAGGCCCCCGAGACCCGCTCAGCCACGTGCTTGGAGCCTCCACAAATCCCATCTCAAGGTGGGATCTGCAGATGCCACCCTCTAAGACCCCTCTTGCCTTCAGGATGAAGTTTTCTTGTCTCAGCACAGAGACCCGGTGCCTATGCTGTCACCCCTGACCTTTGTGACACTTCTACCCACCATTCCAGTTCGCCCTCCTCCAGCCATGCCGACCTTCACATGGCTCCTGAAACAGAACATTCTCGTCTACTGCTAGATCTTTCCACATGCTGGGCTCTCTCCCAGGGATATTCACCCCTCTACCCCAGCATGAGTGCTGGTGCCTGAGTATGGGCTTTGGGGTCCTAGCTGTGTCAAGAGGCTGCACCTGTTTCCTTGCCTAAGCCACCACCCTGGGAGCATATGAGCTAGAGAAGCAGAGAACATGTTCATCCCATCCCCCCAGGATCCTGCAAGGCCTGGCATGCAGTGGGTACCCAGTGAACACGGGTAATGGCTATAAAACTGGATTTCCAAATACCGTCTCAGAGAGATAATTTAGCATCTATTATGTATATGCATCAAAGTCCACCAACTTCTCAGCGTCACATCAAATAATTTCTGCATGAATACACGGCATTGCATGATCCAAAAGAAAGCCGGTGGTCTGCAGCCTCTAAGGCCCACACGGAAAGAACCTGATTTAAATATTAATTAGTCAATGCTAGTAAGACATTCTAAACACAAAAAACGAACCTAGCTGATAAGCATAGTGTGGAACATTCTAGACCTAAATAATGACAAAAAATCATCCTTGAAATCTAACATGTATCCTAATTTAACACTGCAATTGTGATTTTTATAAATAAAGAAACTACAGGGTAAGAAAGAAGAACTCTAACATTAAACCTCTACTTATTATTGATGTGTTTTTCAATTATTCTGGCTGACAAATCTCTGTGGGAATTCTTAAAGGTATGTCACTATCATGTGAACTACATTATGATGTGAGACTATAAGGCACCAACAAAAGTATAAAAAAATTTTTAAGCCAGGCGTGGTGGCACACACTTATAATCCCAGTACTTGGGAAGCTGAGACCATAGGATCGCAGGTTCACGTCCAGCCTCAGCTACTTAGTGAGGCCCTCCGCAATTTAGTGAGACCCTGTTTCAAAAATAAAGAACAAAAAAATAAGGCCGGGGGTGTAGCTCGGAGGTAGAATGCCCCTGGGTTCAATCCCCAGTACCACAAAAAAAAAAATTTCAAAAATCTGAAAAAAGGTACAGTTCTAAAATATGTTAATGAAAATGGAATTTCCCTAAAGACCCAGAATGTTCAACGATAAATCAAGAAAAGCCATTTTCAAAGTAAGGAAGAGAAAATGGTGTCACTAGAGGCCATGACCTCGAATATGGTACTGAACCGCTGAGCTGCTTCCAGGGCGGCATGCTAATTAAGCCCAGACATGAGGCCACAGGCCTGTGGCTCTAGTGGAAGGAAAACTGATCCTCTGGGGTCTCGCACCCAGAGCTGCTGCAGGTGCTGGACCTCGGATCCACACCAACCATGACCACAACTCTGAACTACTGGAAGCTGGACCCTCAGCAGCAAGCTGGCAGTGAGCCCGACACAAGCGAGTTGACAGAGGCAGCGGTATGAACGCACTTTTTCTCCTTCGGATCCAGGATGAGGAACAATTATAAATTCCCAGCATAGCTGTAAATAAAAATAATCAAAACTACAATCTGAGCGCTTGGCTCTTGTGAGTCCTGCTTCTCCCTGGGAGGGGAGCACGTGAAGAAGCTTAGGCAGAATTAACAGGCAGCAAGTGAACCAAGGTGAGTCCTGAGGAATCATACGCCTGGCGCTTTCTGGCCCTGTCTGTCAAACATACTTATCACAAGCCAGGTGTGGGGCTGAGCTTGCCCAGCATGTGCAAGGCCCTGGGTTCCACCCTCAGCATCAATCAATCAATCAATCAGTCAATCGTAGATAGACCAAGTCATCAGTGGATTTATTTTTTTTATTTTTTTGCAGTACTGGGGATTGGACCCAGGGGCATTCTACCTCTGAGCTACACCTCCAGTCCTATTTTTTTTCATTCTTTATTTTGAAGCAGGGTCTCACTAAGTTGTGGAGGGTCTCACTAAGTAGTTGAGGTGGGCAGTGAACCTGCGATCCTCCGGTCTCAGCCTCCCAAGTACTGGGATTACAAGTGTGCACCACCACGGCCAGCCACCAATGGATTTAATGGGATACCCATGTGAACGGGAGCCCTTTGGATCTACTCCAGGTGTGACCCCAATATGTAATTCTCCAAGTACAGCAGGACCTAAAGAGGCCACAGTGGCTCTTTGGGGGCAAGTGGGTTTCAATTATTGAGAAGGACAGTGCTACCTAATTCAAGTTGAGGTGACCGTGCTTGCAAGTCTTTTAATTAATGACTCAGTGGGAACATGTATTTATTTCATAAATGGTTACAGCATCACAAAATATAACTGCTTAACTTTCAGCTATGGGTTTTATTGAAAGAGAAGCCACTTACTAAGAATCTATCATAAACAGCAAGTATCTTGTCAATGCTGCATCAAAGTTTTAACAGACAGAAAGTTTAACAGTGCAACCAAAAATCAACGAAATCCCTGCTCCGGTAACATCAGCTCCACGCCCAGCTCCATCAGGAGCCTGCCAGTGGTCCCTCGTGAAGCTCATTTGCATCTCTTACCTGGAGTGCAAGCAACAAAACAACTCTCGGGTTTCCCCGCGGTCTCACTAGACCATGGTCCCCAGTGGCAGCTGCAGACATGGGGTTTGTCGAGATAGGGCAAGCTAACCAGATTCTGCCACCAGAGGGGACTCAGGACTTGGGGTACTTTCTCTGGGACAGAGGGAAGAGTCTGAGATTACCGGCTCTTCTGGGACAGCTCGTTAGAAGACTAGATTGTCCTGTAGAGAATGCTCATGCGAGAACAGGACAACAGAAGGGACAGAGGGAAGAAGTGCACCAAAACCATGTGCAGGAGGGACACCTGTGAGGGGCAGCACTGGGGACCCAGCCAGGACACGGGCTCTGGTCATGTTCTGTGCACGGGAACTGCTCAGTGTGAAAAACTCGCACAGAAGATGGTGCACAACAGCCGCACATGCACTGGGTTACTCAGTCGCCATAGCCATGGCGGTGTGCTGGCCATGGGGAGACTCAAAGGACACAGCCAGAGAGCGCCACATTGAACCGGAAGCCTTGATCATGGCGGAACACAAAACTGACATTCTTAAAGAAGGCTAAATATAATTAATTGTAGCAATGGTGTTGATTTTGGTTGATTGATGAGAAGTCTCTCACATGAATGACAACGGAGTCAACAAGACAGCTGAGAAGGCCGGGGAGGAGAGAGATATCTATCTCCTACCTTCCTTCCACCAGTGTCTTACTTTTATTGAGGGTTATAACTGAAACATTGTCAATAATGATTATTCACAGGAGACAGCAAAGCAGTGATGGGTGAGTCAGGGAAAAACATCAAGGGAGTCACAGATGAATCAGGGAAGGAAAGAGTAAACAAGGAAGTTGTCGGGGTCTTTGCTCATCGATCTCATTTGGTCCTTGGAGATTTGTCTGCATGCAGAAATCTCCACTTGGGTGGGCAGTTCGTGCCCCTCCCAAGCGAGACCGAGGTGACCTCAAAGCTGATGACTAACAGTGCTCCCAACAATTAATTCTCAAGCAAATTTAGACCCAAAACCTCTTGGGGAAAGGCATGAATTCCCGTGTTTTCAGTCAGAAGCGGTCTCTACCAATCCCTTATCCCAACACCACCAGCAGGCACCGGGCGGGCGCCCCAACTTCTGAGACTTGTGGCCAAGAAGGCCGTGGATGTTGACAATCACGCAGGTTCCAATCCCAGGCAATGCCAAATGACCACACACCTGGTAAAACCAGACTTGGTGCTTTAGTGGCGAACAGCATGTGACCAGTCTTACCAGTCACCGCAGTGAAACCCAAACACCCAATTACTTGTTGGACCTACTTGTTTGGGGGTATCCGTGGAGGCCGTGTGAACTTCAGAGCCTCGGGGTCCGTCACACTCAAACACAACTGTGGGAACAAGGGGTCTGTTAGCGGACGGCGAGCTTCCGGAGTGCACACATTAAAGAGTCCATTACAGATTAAGCACTTTCACAAAAAGACACCAGCGCCTGTGGCCGGAAAATACCAATTTACCGTAACACTTACAGTAAGAGACTATGGTAATGGCTGCCTGGGGCCACTGCCCTTTTTAATTCAGAGCCTCCGCTGGTGAAGGCAGTCACTGACAACATTAATTATCAGGGTGTGTGTGAAGGGACCTTCTTCCTGCGTCACTTACCATTTGGCCCGTGTCACTTTCTATTAGGCTGGCTGCTGTGTGAGCCCTTCACACTTCTGATGAAGAGCGCCCACTCCCTGTCTCTCTAATGCTCCTGCCCTATCTTGACACACAGTCTGCACCCGGTCAGGTCTTAAGCAGGCTCTTTACAGAGAACTGAAGGTTTTGCAGGACACCACGGCCCGTCCAGAGGAGCCTGGGTTTATCCAGAGTCCAGCCGAGCCCGCAAGGACACAGACTGAGCCGTGTGTTGGGCCGGAAGGGCTCTCTGATTTCCATTTTGTGCCAGTGGCATTATAATTCATTAGCATATTCATTTCTGAAGTCTACTCTAATTAAAATGGGACCTTTGCAAACAGGCTTATCTCAAATTAAACCACAGTACTTGAATGCAAAAACTAAGAATTTTTTTTTTCAGGTGCAGAAGAGGGAAGCATGATACACTCCCAGAGGTGGACGGGGCTGAAATCTACACGTGTCCACCACGTGGACAGCCTGAGGAGTGGAGGCGCCCCCTCCCGCAGCGCGCTGGGCCGTGGTACCTGTGTGTGCCCGCATGTGGGCCCTGAGGAGGCTGGGCTGGTGGAAGCTCTTCCCGCACTCGATGCAGACGAAGTCTCCTGGGCGGGCCTGTGTCCGAAGTGTCCCTGTGGCGGCGTGGCGTGGCCATGGCAGGTTTGGTGTGCAGGTGGGGAGACAGGGGAAGGGGAGGGAGAGGAAAACATCATTAGTGTGTCTGGCGTGTCAGCATGGGAGGCCACCTCCAGGCCCTGGTGACAACTGTCAGCCTTCATCCCGGCTCAGCTGACAGGCCAGGAATGCTCAGGACCGCAGGGTGCATAAATTACGGTGAATTAAAAACCGCTTCCGCAACAGAATGGGGATGGGGAGGCGCTGCCGGGCTGCGTGGCTGGGCTGTGAGGCAGGCACGTGGCTCTGAGCAGCTGGATACGCGGCCCGGCCATCACCCAGCTCCATCAAGCAGCTCTCGGGGCAAATCCAAGTGACACCATGTGACAGAGACGAGGCGCGTGAATAACTGGAAGTGACCGAGACCAGAGCCCACCCGTGCGCCCGGCTACAATCCCGGGAGACAGGTGTAGAGCGAGCGCGGCCAGCAGCAGCCATCCCACCTCTGACCCTCCTACCTGTCTGCCTCCAGCAGAGAGGGACGACAGGTCCCTCTCAGGCCAGCGACAGGCGGCAGACCCCGGCAAGCGCGGGCCAGGCCTTCAGCATGGTGGACGCCACCAAACCTCACCTTTCCAGGGACGTCACTCCACCACTCCAGACTAAGCCCTGAGCTGCGAGCTTCCTTCTAGTCTACCAGGATTCACTTTGATTAAGACAGGGACCCAAGGGCGCTCGCTGTCTGTCTGTACACCTTTCCTACCTCATTCTGTTCTCACTGACGAAGAGAACACAGCCCGCTTTTCATGTAACTGTAGCTCCAAAGAAAGCTCCCCGGGCCTTCCTGCCTCTGTCAAGACAAATGGTGATGCGACACCGACAGGAGAGACAAACAGAAGCATTCACTAGAGAAAGTTATGCCCGCAGCAACAATTTTATTCTAAAATGAGGACGTTTCGTTTAGCTGAGTATTTATGTCTCCAAAGTCTGACATCTGAATACAAGAGGCGCAGGCCAAGGTCGGCAAAAGGACTCCTCGGGTGGCATGAGAAACAAGTCCCTTTCCATCCTGCTCTTCCGGTCCTACTGCAGAGCGACTCGGCAGATCAAAGTAACAGAAGATCATGGGACATGACAGACCTTGGGTATGGAGATGGTGCAGAAATGAACGGCAGATCTTGTCGAGTTTCTTATGTGACAGACCATGAAAACAAGTCTGAGAGACATGTGAGCTCTTGCCCACCAAGCACCTGGTTTCCCTCTGTCTTATTCAGGAACACGAAAAAGAAAAGTAAGAAAAAATGTAAGGAACACGCATCCCATCTATGGGAAGCCACTGGCCAATGTGAACAGCGCTCCGCTCATGGGAAAATGTAACAATAACTCCATGGGAACAACTCGGATGTCCCGAATGACCCTGGACACTGCTGCTTCATAGGTCCTCTGTCTCTGGCTTTTGGTCCAGGCAATAATTTTTTGGATATGATCCCAAAAGCAAAGGCAACAACAGCAAAAACAAACAGGACTGCACCAACTAGAAAGCTTGGAAAGTAAGCCAAGGAGACAATCAACAGAGTGACAGACAACCTACGCAACAGGAGAAAACGTGCAAACCACACCTCTGATAAGGGGCCCGTAGCCAAAAGACACAAAGAACGGAGACTTTTATTTTCTGGCACTAGTGTTCAATCCCAGGGCCTCGCACATGCTAGACGACTACTCTATCGCTGAGCTACACCCCCACCCAAAGAACAAAAACTCTTAACCCAGCAGCAGGAGAGGGAGGAAAGGCTTGTGAACTCACCCTGGGTGCCACACGGGCCCAACAGGCAGGATGCTCTGGCTCTGCACACTCAGAGTGAAACACTGTACCCCCGTCAGCTCCTGTCAATCTTTCAGGAGTAGCTTCTCGTCCTCTTACTGGGGTCTAGGGGATCCTGGTCTAGGAAAATAGCTCTGGTCCCCCACTCAGTTTCACCAGCCCTCTCCAGCTGAGCTCCTAGGGAAGGATCCCTGACAGGATCTCTGGTTGTCTGGATTCTCCCCGGTATGACCTGGAGGGCCGCCGAGCGTGGAACCCAGCCGTGCCTACACACCACCCGGCTGATGACAACGATGAGGATGATGATGATGAAGGAGGAGGAGGAGATGATGATGATGATGTTGATGATGATGAAGGAGGAGGAGGAGATGATGATGATGATGATGATGGAGGAGGAGGAAGAGGAGAAGAAAAAGAAGGAGGAGGAGAAGAAAAAGAAGATGACAATGATGATGATGACAATGAAGGAGGAGGAGGAGAGGATGATGATGATGGAGGAGGAGATAATGATGATGACTATGATGATGATGATGGGAGGAGGAGGGGAGAAGAAAAAAAGAAGATGATGATGAATGACGTTTGTGTTCGACATTCGCAACATCCCCAAACTAAGCCACGCCCATCCTTTTTCTACTACTTTAATTGGCTATTTCCTACCAAAAAAAGACACAGCATTTCTACTGCTCACCCACTCTTATTTTCTTGAATTCGGTATGCACGTGCACAACACACACACACACGCGCACACACACACACACACACACACACACACACAGGTTTCCCCATGCATCTTACAATATCAGTTTCTCTTTACTTTCTAAAGAAAGAACATTTGCCCTTTTATCATCAATAAGATCATGCCCAGGCTACTCCAAAATTCTGAGTTCATCAAAAAAAGGTTATAAACTTCATTTAAATCGAAGACTGCCTGGTGAGCAAACAGTTGGAACGTGCTGACCTAGAAACAGGTGTGGATGGAAAATGGCCTTAGAAATGAAAGAAAAGTGCCCGAGCATCCTCAGCAGGGCTCATGCAGCCTTGCAGAGTTTCACTTTACTCCACCAGAACACGCCATCGAAAGGGGAAAGAGATGAGAAAGATCTCCACACACAGGTATGTAGTTGCTTGAGGAAGCGCGCCTCATCATCGCTAACAAATGAACACTTGGTATAATGATGATTTTAAGATACAACAAGAAGGACCTCAGCTGGGCGTGGTGGTGCACACCTGTAATCCCAGTACTTGGAAAGCTGAGATAGGAGGATCGCAGGTTCAAGACCAGCCTCAGTAACTTAGACTCTCAGCAACCTAGCAAGACACTATTTTAAAACAAAAAATAAGCCGGGCATGGTGGTGCACGCTTGTAATCCCAGTCCTTGGGAGGCAGAGACCAGAGGATCTGGGTTCGTGGCCAGCCTCAGCTACTTAGTGAGGCCCTCCACAACCTCGTGAGACCCAGTTTCAAAATAAAGTATAAAAAATAGGGCCGGGGGTGTAGCTCGGAGGTAGAACCCCCCTGGGTTCAATCCCCGGTACCGCAAAAAAATAAAAAAATTTTTTTTAAAATAGGGCTAGGGGTCTAGCTCAGAGGTAGAATGTCTCTAGGTTCAATCCCCAGTATCACACACACACAAAAAAGGACTTCATATGTCATTTTATCTAGAGTTATCTCATTCTAGTATCTTTGAATTCTCTTTCTGAAATCTATATTATCAATAACATAGACTACAAATCCAGAGACACCGATAATTTATTATTTTGTTACTACTATATTAATAAACCACTATGTTACATTCCCGTGTGTCCAGGCTTGGGGTCACACTGTGGACATATCACAAAAAAATGCAATGGTTTTTAGCCAGGCATGGTGGTGCACACTTGTATTCCCAGTACTTGGGAGGCTGAGACAGGAGGATTCGGGTTCACGGCCACCCTCAGCTACTTAGTGAGGCCCTCCACAACTTAGTGAGACCCTGTTTCAAAATAAGAATAAAAAATAGGGCTGGGGATGTAACTCGGAGGTAGAATGCCCCTGGGTTCCATCCCCAGTTCCACAAAAAAAGAAAATGCAATGGTTTTTCTTCTGTCCAGGTTGGTCTGTGAACCCCTAGGAAGACACCTGGGCTTTCCAGACAATTCATTCCAACAGAAACATCACCCAGGCAGACCCTTGTGCAGGAAAGTGTCTGAGAGGTAGCCTTCTTAACTTCTAAATCCAAGGTGGTGTCCTGGAGCATCACGTGGCTCTCCACACATGGGGACCCACCCGCTGGCAGGACCACTGTGACACCCACAGCCCAGCCACACACACACCAGGGGCCTCTGTCCTTTTAGACGCCTGGCCTGCGCATTTCAGCCTCCCTAACTACCACACGCTGCAGCGGCCATGCGTTTACTCAGTGCCCTGTGCAGAGAAGTCCTGGCCTCTAGATCTGCAGGTGCCACCAACCAGTAGACACACAGCCTCCTCATCAGATGGCAGAGGGAGGATCCGCACGGAACTGACACACTAGTAACTGTTCCGGTCAGCAATCTTGCAGCTAAAATCCAAAAGACTGACCATGAAACTTAGAGGAAAGATTTATTTTCTTACGGTTTCAAGATCAATCCACGTGAGGCTGGGGACGTTGGATCTCAGGGCATGGCGGCAGGAAGCGGAGAGAGGGAGAGCACATGGGCTGTGATCCTCACATCATGGAGGCCGGAAGCAAGAGAGGGAGCAAGCAGGGGGAGAAGGAACCATGTACAATCCCCACAGCCGCATCCCCAGGAATCTACCCCGTTAGCCACACCCTACCATCCCAGGCCACCACCCCAGATAAATCCATTATTTTCCACTGCTGGGATTACAACCCTCATGATTCAATTACATCAGCTCCAAGCACTAGTAAGTGATTTCATATCTAACTACAACAGTAACGAGTCAAAAAGACTCGCCTGACTAGAGCGATGAAAGAAGCATTTATATACATGACTCTAAAATCAGCTACCCTCCACAACAAAGAGCACTGCACGTCCACAAGAAAACCAGCCGTCAGAGGCTCCGATCCTCGTGCCCTTGGTAACACATCCTAACGCAAGTGTGCGGCCTGCACGTTTCCGAGGCCACAGGGACAGATGTGGCATCCCCCCAGCAGGACACCGGGTGTTCTGTCCTGTTCACCTCCACGGCCAGATCCGCCAAGCCTGCCAGCTTCCCTCCAGCTACAGTGCTTAATGAGCTTCGTGAACAAACACTTAAGCAAACGAGACCAAAGGCCGGGCTCTGGAGGAGCCCACTCGAGACGGGGTGTCCACTCCGGAAAGGCAGGGAGCCCACACAGCACGCAGAGGACTGTCACAGGGCTCCAGCCCACAGGGGTACCAGCACCAACGGAAGACCACCAATGCTCACGTCGCCCCAGGGTGGGGAAGGGGGAGACCTTCCCACCGGGTTATTCAACCCGAGACTGGTTGGCACGTAGCACGCTGAGCAGAGACCTACACTAGCTCATCTTGAGTAGGTCTTCTCTCAACCTGGGATCTGGGATCCTAAAAATGCACTTGTTAACAAGCATATTTTAAGACCAAAAAGTCTAAAACACTTTCCTTTAAAAACCCATATCAAACCGGGTGTGGTGGCACACGCTTGTAATCCCAGTACTTTGGGAGGCGGAGACCGGAGGATCCGGGTTTGCAGCCAGCCTCAGCTCTCTCTCT
>PVJS01047952.1:0-15246 GCA_004027185.1 Glis glis
CATACATACACACACACACACACACACACACACACACACACACACGTGAAGTTGGGACCAGACTGTGGAGACCAAAGAACTCCAGGCTACAGTTAATCCTTCATAGAGTGGGAAAAGCTATGGTGTTGATAACAACATTCCAAAATCAGCTTAAAAAGAGGAGTACTTTTAAAAGTCCTTTTACCTTGTTGACAAATTCTATATCTGTATGTATACCATTTTATATGTAATCTTTACCATAGAACTTGAAATAAAGGAAGTCCAGGAACCATCAAGAGTCTTTCATTCTGGATATGGATAACAGTGTTATCTATATGTTACATGGAAATTGAGTACTGTAGTATTTATGAATTACTTAGCTCCAATCAAACTTGGCTCTGACATCTGGGCCCCATATGGTAGAATAATTAAAGCCGGGATGCTGGATTTGGATAGTTTGATATCCTCTTCAAAGGCTCTTCTCCCTGAGGACTAAGATGGAAAATCCTGGAATTTTGATTTCTCTGCGCACAGGGACCTTTAGCACGAGAACAATAAACAGCCTTTTGTAGCTTTATAATGAGACGTGCAGAGTGTTATATTAACACCCAAGAGCTTGCCTAATCCTGCTCTCCCTCACCAGCAACTAATAAAATGGGTGCTCTCTAAATGCAAAGCCACTGCATTTTCTTTTTCTTTATTCTTTTCACCCACCTCAGGAGCCTTTGTTTTTTTCTTGGAGTTGAGTCTCCTTTCATAGAAAATGGAAACAGCACGGGGAGTATAGAAGCGCCCTTGGCCGGACTCTCCAGTGATCTCCTATGTAGCATTAGGCAGCCCTGGAGTACCAGGTCAGCCAGAAAGCAAGTGGAGTGTTTTACACATTAGCACACCACATATGTGGACCAAGCGATGTGTAATAGTCTCCAGAGATAAACCCCTGGTGCTTTCTACTGAGATGAGCGCAGCAGGACTGAGAACTGGCTGTGCAGCCTGCGAGGACTGCTTTCTTAAAGGGCCTGGAACAATGGAGAGGCACCAGGAGCTTAGGTGCAGGAGCTGCTGGGTCTCCTGGAAGGCCTGTCACCTAACAAGTGTTTGTATATCGAAGCTGGGCTTTGCGCTTTCTCTGCTTCTAAATTTAAACGCTTACATTTTAGCCAGTTCACATTTCACATCTCCTTGAGCCACATCAATTATGTAGGGAACTTTAAGAGCCCTTGTAGATGTGGAGGAACAGATGCCACCCTGCTTGGGTGGAATCTTCCAAGCCTGAAAAGGTGTCTGGTTGTGCTGGCCGCCTCTCACCTGTTCCTGCGGAGCCGCGGTGTGAGTTTATTTGCTGGTTGGTTGTGTCCTGACATTTGAGAAAGACCTCTCACCCCAAACCCAACCCCTCCCTACAGGAAATGAGTAGAAAAGAATATTTGATTGCTTTCCTTATTCGCTCCCCTCCCTGCCCCATTTTTAGATAATATTATCCAAATAAAAATGATGCCTTGAGCAGTTGAATAGCTGAAAAGTGGTATAAATTACTATGCCATTTGCACACATATAGGAATGGAACGAAACGATGTTTTTTTTTATCATGTTGGCACCTTCTGCTACTGTTTGTGAAATTCCTTGAGAAATGTGTTTAAGTCTGTTTTTATTTTTTATTTTTATTGGTGCATTGTAGTTATCCATCATAACGAGGTTCACAGGGATAGAAATGTACATGCACAGCAGTTGGTGTGTTTCTCTCCGGATCCCACCCCATTTCCTCCCTTCCCCCATATATAATATTCAAATTAGTATTGATAACTTCATATACGAATGTAGTATTATTTGGACTGTTTCCTTCATTAAGTTTCCCCTGTTACCTCCCCACCTCCCTCCCCAATCCCCTTCCTCTATTCTATTAGTTTCTTTCCTCATTTGTCTGAAGCCCCTTTTGTTTCCCAATTTTACTTCCACAAATGAGTGAAAACATATGGTCCTTCACTTTCTCAGACTGGCTAATCTTGCTTAGTATAATATTCTCTACTTCCATCCATTTTCCTGTATATGACATAATTTTCTTCTTCTTTATGGCTGAGTAAAATTCCATTGCATGTATATTCCATAGTTTCATAATCCATTCATCGGAGGTTTCTTTAGCCTGAAATTAATTTTAATCAAAATGTACCTTAACAGCATACAGTTTGCCGATGTACTTCTCAGTTTAATCTGAGCAAAATATAATAGACTTTTTTTGATATAAGAAAATCTGAACTGCGTGGTCAATCAGTGTACCAACTGTTCCGACTTAGGAGAAAGTATATTCCGAGGAGAGAAGTTTAAGAGTGCCAGTCCCAAAGCCAATGTCAGACTCTCAGTGAGACCAGGGAAAGTAGAAGAGTATCTAATCCTTGACCTCCCTCCTCTGCAAGCTCCTGTGAGGCTATAGGAACAAGCCTGTGAGATAGGCCGGGTTCCTTGGAATGGCAGATGTTATCTAAGGTATTTGTCACAAACCCCTTTTGTTCTAGAAAAGGTTTAGGGAGCTAGTGAAAATGTCAAATGGAAGACCTGAAAGAAAGAAGGAAAAGAAAAAGCATGAAAGGGAACAAGACGTGAGGTTAAGAGAAATGTGCCCTTGTGCCACCTGGGGTGCAGGCGAATGAGCAGGCCCCAGGAAACCTTCCCGTTTTCTTCCCAAGAAGGGAAAGCTGGTCTATGAAACACTTCCCAGTGGCCATGAAGTAAGAAAACAAGCTGTTTCTCAGGAGAAGAATAATTATTCATAGTGTTAAGATAGCAGTTTCTCCTGAGGGTGCTCATAGTTAGAGAAGGTCTAATTATGATAACTGCCTGACATTATGACCCTGGGAAGGGAGCTCAGTGGCTTCAGATGTTTATTTCCTTCCTATGGAGAATGTAACTAAAAGATCTGTGAAGTCACTGCAGCTCTTACATCCAATGACTGCGCTCCCTTCTCTCTCCTCTAGAAAAGGAAACATTTTTGTCTTTGTCTTTTTTTTTTTTTTTTTTGTACTGGGGATTGAACCCGGGGCATTCTACCTCTGAGCTATACCCCAAGTCATTTTTATTCTTTATTTTGAAACAGGGTCTCACTGAGTTGCTGAGAGCCTCACTAAGTTGCTGAGGCTGGCTGCGAACCTGAGATCCTCCTGTCTCAGCCTCCCAAGTACTGGGATTACAGGTGTGTGCCACCACACTCAACTTGTCTCCCATTTCTTACTACAAGTTGAGCATCCATTATCCAAAATGCTTGGGACCAGAAATGTTTCAGATTTCTGAATTTGTTCAGCATGAATAATGTTTACATATACATAATGGGATATCTTGGAGATGGGCCCCAAATCTAAACACAAAAATTTATTTATGTTTTGTATATACTTAAGCAATTTCACACAATATTTCAAGTAACGGAGTACATTTGGACTGTGACCCATCACACGAGGTCAGGTGTGAGATTTTCCACCTATGACATCACATCTGCACTCAAGATATTTGGGATTTTGGAGCACTTTGGATTTTGCATTTTCAGATCAGGGATTTTCAACCGGTACTCAACATTTCCTCTTCTTTCATCCCCCACTCCAAACTTCCTTTTTCCGTTGCCTCGCATGGTCTTCTGCCAAACTCGTCTTTGTCATCTAGCTGCTTATCTATTTTCCTTCTGAAGAAAATAAAAAAGCTGAGTGACTGAGGCATGTTTGTGTCGGGGAGGAAGGGGACCGACCGCGTGTTCATGGGGGGCAGGGGCTGTTGTCTGGAATTGAGGTCAGCCAGGAAATAGGAAGCCGTTTTTATGCTTCCTTCACTCCCAGGATGGCTGAGGATTCCGCTTGGAAGCTGGGCTTTTTGTTTAAAATATAGGCCAAGAGGAGAGCGGTCTGTGGCTGTGCCACTGAATGGCTAATTGTTCTTAATTGTTTTGTGAGCAGCAGACCACTCACTACAGTATCAGCTTAAAAACTGTGTTTAGGCAAATTGTTTATGTCTCCCTTTGTCTTTTGGATTCCAGTGGCATCATAGTTGGAGGCAGAATGCCTCAAAGTGTCACCAGAAAGGCTCACAAGGGCACTGGCATTAGGCGGCAGGTGGCATCAGCTATGAATTATGCATGGTTGGCATATGGAGGATGGAGGATGCCTGAGGAAGGGACTGGACTGCTGGCATTGCAGTGGCTGTACATCACCACCCTGCGACCTGCTGCCAGTTTTCACTCTAGATGGAGTCTGTGATTGGTCCTTCCAGGTGTTCTCTAGAGACCCTATGTCACAAGCTTAATGGACCCAAGTGATGTTTTGGTATCATTTAATGGTGCCTGTCTGTGAAAGAAAAGTTAGTTGTGATAATCAGATATTTAAGGTAGAGTTAATGCCCAATGAATACTGAATTAGCCAGTTTTCTTTCCTTCATGTACTTTTCCCCCTACTGTTTGCATTTTTGCAATGTGATACATCTGCCAAGATGAACTGTAATCCTTGTCCTTCCATTTGGAAAAAAAAAAAAAGGAATGGCTGTTTACTCTTATCACCATGCCACAAAAGAAACTAATTATCCTTTTAAAAATGGGGGACTGGATAACAGGGTAGGGTTTTCCTGTTTAAGAAATATCAGTCAAATCCATTGGATTTGACATCAGCTCAACTAGTAATGTATCTGGGGAATGTCTGTGAGCCACTTGATCTGGAGCTAATCAATAAGCTAAGTACAGAGGAGGCAAGGTTCGTGGTTTTCTTTAAAATTGTAATTGGCGTTTTATTTCAGAACTTTACTTAGATTTCACCAGAGTTGTTCCTTTAACAGTAAAACGTGAACATTCTTCAGAAAATCGTCAATGTAGCTTAGTATTTTAATAGTGAAGGATTTATAGCCCCTCCTTTCAGTACACCAGAAGAAAATTAAACAAGTTGATCCTTCGAGTGGAAAGCCTTTCCAGCATATTTTGTTGCCCACTATCTTCAATTCTGCTGAAAATAATTTAATCATGGTCTCTGGCATACAATGCCAACAAGCCTGGATTCTATTGAATGGAATGACTCCACCTGGCTGTGTGATTTTTTTTTTTTTTTAGTTTTCTGTCTGCTTTTTAAGGAAATGTATTATGTTATCTTTCCTTGTTGGCACTTCCTGACTCTTTCCACATTTACTTGTCTCCAATACAGGTTTGGGAATCAGATCTCTGTGTGTGCTAGAATTTAAAGTAAGAGGAAGTACATGATAATAGTGACCTGAGGGGAAGTTCTTTACATGAAGAACCTGAAATTCTGAGCATTTATAACCACTTGCTCAATCTGTAAATTGCCCTCCTTCTCAACCCCCTTTCTTGCACTAAAGTAAGGGGAGGCGAAGGTAGCTTTGTTGAAAAGATCCTCTATTGACATCAGTGTAATTCTTGCAGCCCACAACACTGTCATTTACATGTTAAGAAAAACACACTTATAGTTCTTTCACTAAACAGAAAGGGCATACTTGTGAATAACCATATACCATGTGATTATATGTAGACTTTCCATGTAATTAAACTAGCCATACATATTAAGTGACATGTATGAATAAGATATATAACTGTGAATTAAAATTTTATTTATTACCTTTTAGTGCAAGCCATCCTAAATTATCTAGAAGTTCTGGTAATAGTCTGTTAGGTGAGATGACATTATTTTCTTGTTCATTGCTTCTTTTGTTTTGTTTTTTTTTTTGTTTTTTGTTTTTTTTTTGGTGGTACTGGGGATTGAACCCAGGGGCATTCTATTTCTGAGTTACACCCCAAACCCTATTCTGTTTTTTATTTTGAAACAGGGTCTCACTAAGTTGCTGAGGCTGGTCTTGAACCTGCGATCCTCCTGTCTCAGCCTCCCAAGCACTGGGATTATAGGTGTGCATCACCACGCCCCACTTGTTTATTGCTTCTGATCCCTGGTGGTACCTGATGTTCTCTTTCAGTCCTGGTTGGGCCCCAGTGGTGCTGCTGGTTGAACCAACTGGCCTGGTTGTCCAGAAGCATTTTAACCACTTTGGGATGTCATACCTGTTCACTAGCTGCCCCAGCAAACATAATGAAGCACCATGACTGCTATTACCAAACTTGCCCTGAGCATCGGTAGGATCCTTTGCTTCTGCCGTCTTTTTTCTTCTCTGAGCCTGGACTCTTTCCTGTCCACTGTACTAAGGCTGAATATCCCTAACCTGAAATCCAAAATGCTCCAAAATCTGAAAATTTTGAATGCCAACATGGTGCTACAAGTGGAAAATTCCACTCCTGACCCCGTGTGATGGGTCACAGTCAAAACACAGGCACACTAAAAATATTGCTTAAACTATTTTCAGGCTATGTGTATAAGGCATATACAAAATGTAAATGAATTTGGCCATATCCCTAAGATATCCCATAATGTATATGCAAATACTCGAAAATATCACATATCCAAAATCTGAGAACTTCTGCTTCAACATTTCATAAAGGGATACTTGACCTGTCCTCCTCCACATTGCCTTCCATGACATCTTCTCCAGGTGCCATCCCCTAGCACCCACTCTTTCCATTATTCATCCACTCATCATTGTTCTTACCACAATGTTTAATGTAAGGAAACGCTCACTAGATATTTTTTAAATGAGTGAATACGTTGAAAAATTAATTTATCTAGTTTCTGATGGAAGGAAGGAAGGAAGGAAGGAAGGAAGGAAGGACCCTTCAAAGTACATAGAGATCTTATAGGTTCTAGAAAATCTAGGCTAAGTCTAATTACTACAAATGAGTCCCAACTTTTTTTCTTTCTTTCTTTTTCTTTTTTTCTTTTTTTTTTTTTTGTATTGGGGATTAAACCTAGGGGCATTCTAGCTCTAAGATATACCCCCAGCCCTATTGATTGACTGATTGAGTGAGTTCGTGGTACTAGGGATTGAACCCAGGGGCATTCTACCTCTGAGCTACACCTCCAGCCCTTTTTATTTGTTATTTGAAAACAAGATCTCACTAAGTTGCTGAGAGTCTCCCTAAGTTGCTGAGACTGACCTCGAACCTGCAATCCTCCTGTCTCAGTCTCCCAAGTACTGGTCTTACAGGCATGTGCCACCATACCCAGCTATTTTATTTAAATTTTGAAACTGGGTCTTGCAAAGTTGCTAAGGATCTTGCTAAGTTGCTGAGGTTGGCCCTAAACCTGCAATCCCCTTGTCTCAGACTCCCAAGTACTGGGATTACAGGCGTGGGCCTCTGTATCTGGCTATGAGTTCCACATTTAACTCTGTGTTTCTTGAAGGTTCCAGAAAGGGAAACCCAATAAGTTGTATATCATTCGTTATCTGGTGAAAGGAAGCATGCTAGTGAACCTGGAGAAACAATATTTTTTAGTACTTATTTCTATATAAATGTTCATTCATGCAACATAATATTTGACAGTCTCTTTCATAGTAATTTTACAGTAAGCTGTACAGTTATTTTTCTCAGTTGAAAAATATATTGAGAGCTGGGCATGGTAATGTATGCCTGTAGTCTCAGTTACTCAGAAGGCTGGAACAGGAGGATCGCTTGTGCTCAGGTGTTCAGAGTAAGCCTAGGAAACTGTGTGAGTTTGTCTCAAAAAAAAAGATTAGATAGATAGATAGATAGATAGATAGATAGATAGATGATGATAGATAGATAGATGATAGATAGATGCATACATGAAAATGCTTTTATCCCTTTTTACAGTTGAGGAAACTGAGGTCCAGAAAATTTAGTAATGTGTCAAGTTTGCACAGTAGTAACTGGCAGAGCTAGGGTTTTTGTCTTCATCAGTTTGGGCTGCTATAACAAGCTACTATAGTCTGGGTGGCTTATAAGCAACAGAAATTTATTTCTCAAAATCTTATTTCTGGAGACTGGAAATTGCAAGATCAAGGCACCAACAGATTCAGTGTCTGGTGAGGCCCTACTCTCTAGTTCATACGCAGTCATCTTCGTGCAGCCTTGCATGGCATGAGGAGCAAGTGAGCTCTCTGGGGCCCCTTGTAGAAGGGCACTAACGCCCCCCTGACCCAGTCACCTCCCAAAGGAACCATCTCCACGCACCATCACCTTGGGTGTTAACATTTAACCTTTGAATTGGAGAGGAACACAAGTGTTCAGTCTATATTCATATTAAAGCTTCATGTCCATATTAAAGCTGCGGTGTGCCTCTGCTGCTCAGAGTTGGCCCACGCTAGCAGCAGCGGGCATGAAAGCTCTGCCAGGGAGACAGGTCGAGCAAACAGCTTTGGAACTCACGAACATGCAACCAGATATACACAGAAGGCCCGTGGTTGCATTTGGTAATGCATGAAAGAAAGAACCCAGTCTGTGGAGAGTTTGAAGACCACTGCTAACCAGCATTCCATCACTCCGATAAAAGCACCCGAGAACAGCTCTAGTAACACAGGGCAGGAGCCCAGGTGCATGCTGGGTGAGAGAGCAACAAAGTGCTCCTCTGGCTCCCTCCCTGCCCTCTAGGGGCTGTCATCCCTCCTAGATAGCAAGCACAGTCCAATAGGCAGGCTACCTCTGCCTCCCTCCCGCGCTCTCTGAGTGTACAGCACAGGGATGGGCCACTGATCCTCTTCTCATGAGATGCCGTTATTCGGGCAGAGGAGATGACTTCCTGACAGCACTCTCAGGAAGTACCCCCAGCCCCAGGAAGCAAAAAAAATAGAGCCCTTCCTATTCCCTTGTTTTAACATCCTCTTTCTGCCCACCTCTCCCCCCTGAGAAACCCAGCAGAAACTTGGACTCAGCACTTTTACTTTTAACTCTTTGTTGACATTAATATTAATGGGATATTCTTGAAGGCCAAAAGCTTCTCTCTTTGGTCATTCCTGGTATTTAGCTAAGTTCCTCAGAGCCATCTCCTCCCCGGTATTTTTGTTGCTCCACATCTCAACTGACTTATCTCATGGACCCCACAACTTTAGAGTTTTTATTCTTGGAAGGTCTAAATGTTGTAGGAGGCTGTCCCTTCATAGCACATCGAAACTTATTTTCGTGGGCTTGGTTGTTATTGTCTGTCAATTATAATAATGATAGTTTACTTTCTTGGTTGAAAATGGTATTTTCTGGAATGCTTTTTCTTTTCTCTGACCAACTTCAGGAAATTCTTCCCTTTAATCTTTAACCCTTCCCTACGCTCTTGCCCATGGAGGATGCTTCATTTTCTATATTAAGCTGCTGTGCTGAGCTGTCTTGGGTCTGGCTCCCTGGGCAACCTGGAGATTTCTGTGCAGGTAGCTCATTGGATAGTCCTTTGGAAATAACACCTCTTCAGAGGCGAGTTGATCCCGTGGGGGACCTCTGGAACTGGGAAGGCCCCAGGGAGGGAGCAGAATCGTGGGTGAGGTGGCTCCCATTAGCCAAGGGCAGTTGCTGGGGAGGCTCAGCTGGGAGCCATCCACAGCCACACTGTCTTGGCAGCTGGAGGAGTGAGCCCATCAGTCCCGGGGCGGTGTCTGGACAGGAGCACAGGCATCCATTGCAATTCCCCTTCTGTCTGGTTCACTCACACCCTGATACCTCCAGGCTCTGATTTTTTTTTTTTCAGAAATCACCTTGGCAATAATAAGGAGCCTTATTCCACTAAAAATACCTCCTGTGATCTTTTGCCCTAAACTCTATTATGAAATGGAGGGCTTTGTAATGAACAATAGAGATGAACAACATAAAGAGGAGGACCGGGTTTCCATTTTCTTCTTTATATTACCATTGTTACCATCCTACTTTTGGCCTTAATTATCTCTATTTGAATTTTTGAATGGCTTCTTTTTTTGTTTACAGTTTTACTGAGGTATAATTGACATCCACAAACGCCACATATTTAAAGCGTACAGTTTGATGAGTCCTGACACATGTGCACACCTATGAAGCCACCCAGGTAGTGAGCATTTCAGTCCCCACCACTCCTCTATTTTGTCATGCCCTTTGTCATCCTTCCTCTGTTCTTCCCAGCCCCAGCTTCCCCAGGCAACCACCGGGCTGCTTTCTGGGACTAGATTAGGTTGTATTTTCTAGCATTTTATAAAAATGGGATCCTAGCCAGGCGTGGTGGCACATGCTTGTAATCCCAGTACTTGGGAGGCTGAGACCGGAGGATCCCGGTTCACGGCCAGCCTCAGCTACTTCGTGAGGCCCTCCACAACTTAGTGAGACCCTGTTTCAAAATAAAGAATAAAATAGGGCTGGGGGTATAGCTCAGAGGTAGAATGCCCCTGGGTTCCCAGTACTGCAAAAAAAAAAAAAGGGATCCTATAGTAGATATACTTTTTTGGTGGGTGGTATGGCTTCCTTCACTTGATATAACTATTTTGAGATCCATTCATGTTGTTATGTATATCAATAGTTCCTTTTTATTTTTATTTTATTGGTACTGGAGGTTGAACCCAGAGGTATACTACCTCCAAGTTATACCCCCAGCACTACTTTATTTTTTATTTTGAAACAGGGTCTCACTACATTGCTAAGGCTGGTCTCAAACCTGCATCCTCCTGTCTCAACCTACCAAGTACTGAGATTACAGGCGTGCACCACCATGCCCGGCTCTTTCTTTCTTTGTATCGTTGAGTAGTATTCCATTGTAGAGATATATCACAAATTGTTTTCCAACTGACCTAGTTGATGGACAGACATTTGAATTTTTCCAGTTTTTACTACTACAAATAAAGGTGCTATGAACATTTCTGTACACCTCATGCCCTGGGAATCCTCTCTCATTTCTTTTAGCCACTTAGAAGTAAAATGGCTAGATCATGTGTTAGGTCTATGTTTAACTCCAAACTGTTTTCCAAAGTGGTAGTACCACTTTGTTACAAATATGTGTACAGATATGTAACAATGAATCTTACTCTTATGTATAATTATAATGCACCAATAAAAATACAATAAAAAAAGTGATAGTACCATTTTACAATCTCACCTACAGTCTATAGGAGTTACACTCACATCATGACCAACTTGGTATTTTGGTTCTTTTAAATTTAAGCCATAGCCGGGCATGGTGGCACATGCTTGTAATTCCTGTACTTTGGAGGCTGAGACAGGAGGATCACAGGTTCGAGTACAGCCTCAGCAAATAGTGAGACTCTCATTAACCTAGCGAGACCCTGTTTCAAAATAAAAAGGAAATAGGGCTGGGGGTGTAGCTTGGAGGTAGAATGTCCCTAGGTTCAATCCCTAGTGCCACAATTAATTAATTAATTTTTTTGCAGAACTGGGGATTGATCCCAGGAGCATTCTACCTCCAAGCTATACCCCCAGCCCTATTTTTTATTCTTTATTTTGAAACAGGGTCTCATTTAGTTGTGGAGAGCCTCACTAAGTAGCTGAGGCTGGCCACGAACCTGGATCCTCCGGTCTCAGCCTCCCAAGTACTAGGATTACAAGCGTGCGCCACCATGCCCAGCTAATTTATTTATTTATTAAAGTCAATCTGGTGAGTGTGTAGTGGCATCTCGCTATGGTTTAACTTGCATTCTCCTAGCCCAAGATTACTGAAAATTTTCTCCTATATTTTCTTAAAAAATTTATACCTCAGCTTTTAGGTCTATGACCCACTTTGAGTTAATTTTGGTTTATGATGTTAGGTAAAGGTTTAATTGTTTTACATGTGAACTATTGTTATTCCAGTACTATTTATTGAAAGGATTCTCCATTACCCATTGAATCTTTATTAAAAATCAATATGACTATATATGTGTGGGCCTATTTCTGTACTTTGTTCTGTTGCATTGATCTGTGTATTTATCATTATGCAGATATCATACTTTATTAATTAATGTAACTTTATCCTAAGTCTTGAAATTTGGTGGGATATACATCCTTCAACTTAACTTTTCCTCCGAATTGCTGACAATTTGAGGTTCTCTATATTCCCCCATTGGTTTTATTTTTTAATTTTATTTTATTATTATTATTATTTTTTTTTTGCGGTACCAGGGATTGAATGCAGGGGCGTTCTACCTCCACACTACACCCCCAGCCCTATTTTTTATACTTTATTTTGAAACCGGGTCTCACGAAGTTGCAGAGGGCCTCACTAAGTAGAGAGAGAGAGAGAGAGAGAGAGAGCGAGCTGAGGCTGGCCGCGAACCCGGATCCTCCGGTCTCCGCCTCCCAAAGTACTGGGATTACAAGCGTGCGCCACCACGCCCGGCTCCCCCCATTGGTTTTAGAGTCAGCTCACTGTGCTGGCATCTAGTTCAATGTTGAATAGAGACGGTGAGAGGTTCTAATCTCAGGAAATAAGCTTTCAGTCTTTTACCATTAAGCATTGTATTCACTATAGGTTTTTCATAAATGCCTATCATTTCCCTCCTACTCCTTAGTTTACTGAGAGTTTTTTTCATGAATGGGTTTTAATTCTGTTACGCAATTTTTATTTGAAATGAATTTTATTTGAAATGATCACATAGTTTTTCTCCTTTATTCTGCAGACATCGCCTTACCAATGTAAGGAATCATTTCACCTGAAAATATCACCTGGTTTCCTTTGCCCTAAGTAATGTAATGAAATGGAGGTCTACACCGATATTCCATTGTTAGACATGGATGGACAATGGGTGATCTAGGGAGGCCTTTCTAAATTTGATCTAAACTAAATAGTCACGTCCCATGTTTATGCTCTTATACTGTAGGACCCTTATGCTTTACTTTTTCTTCATTTCCTTATATTTCATATTCCTCACAAGATGGTAGGCACCTGAAGACACAAGCCATGTTGTACTTATTTTTGCATACCCATAGTGCCTTTTGGTATAGCGCCTTATGTAAGGCAGGGATTTTACATGTGTTTATTGAATGGATAACCTATGTAATTTCCACAAATATATATTTAATATTAAATAAGAGAGTATATCCTTGGTGAAAATGGAGAATATTTTCTCACCTCTACTTTTATTTATTTATTTTTCCTACTTTATTTTCATTTTCAAACAGGGTCTGGCTAGATTGATGAGAGTATAACTACTTGCTGAGGCTATCCTCGAACCTGTGATCCTCCTGTCTCAGCCTCCCAAGTACTGGGATTACAAATGTATGCTACCATACCTGGCTCACCTCCACTTTTAAAACTGCCATTTAATTCTATGATAGCTGTTGGATCAGTGCCTTATTATTATTATTATTATTATTATTATTATTATTTCATTTTTTTGCCATTGGTTTCTAGAAAACCTAGAGTCTTGGATCAGACATTTTTATTTTAAAGGGTATAACATATTCTAAAAATGCAATAGATCACACACATGGAATTTTATGAGTTTGGAGCCGTGTTTCATTTTCTGAATCCTCATAGTTATTGACCATTTACTTTTCTGACCATTATCAGAGAAATCCAATTATTCTTTGGGGGGGAAAAGAAGAAAGGAATCCAAACTAACACACACAGAAATTCCCTTCACTCTGATACTGATTGAACCTAATAGCTTTGTTTTGAATTTCATAATTCTAGAAGAGTTAAACTTGAAAATGTATCTCCAAACAATGGAGCCCCTGTTTTCCACCAAAAGGCAGCGATTGTGTTGAGCATTTTAACTGGTTATCAGACCTCAGGCTGCCGGTTTGAAGAGTGAACTTTGGCAATAGGGACTTGGCTCCCAACCCTGTTTTGCAGCTGGCTAGAATGTGAATAAACTTCTTATTGAAAGAGAGACATATCTTTTCAAAGAAGGAGCGAAAGAAAACCCTTCACCTAGTCACCCTCCCCCTTTCTGCCAGCGCCAGCCTCCATTTACCTTTCTGGAAAGCATCTTCAAGTGTCAGAGAGAGATGTGCTCAGATCTACCAACACTTAGAGAAGAAACCAGGCAGTTCTTGCTCCCTTGTCATCCTCGTCCTGAGAGATTTATTCTTTGTGAAATTCCTACGTCAAGAGTGCGCATTGCTTTCTGACTTCTCCCTCTTTAAAGAATTGTGCACATATTTCAGGTCTTTTGTGCTTTGTGTAACTCAACTGTGTCTCTTCATCTTTCATTAGGAGCCATCTCTGTTTCTAGGCATGATAATGCCTTTAATGTGCAGTACCTGGTTTACAGGTGACCCCCATGTCGCCAGCTCATGGCATGCCTGTGTTTTTCTTCCATAATGCACTTTGGGACAACATCCTGTCCATCTCTGTAAAGGGTTTCCTCTTTCTGTATCTCTCCATGTCCTCCCTTGCCCCCAGCATTCACCACCTTAGTCAAAGTCTTTGAATTTTCAAGTGAGAAGGTGATAAAAGTGGGACAAATTTTTGCATTCCATAGAATTGCTGCCATTCCATCAAGATAATAGCATCATTGAGATGTGTTGCAAACCTTAACTGGGATCAATAATTTCAAACAGTGAACCATTCCAGAATGTTCATACACAATGTTGTCTCCCAGGGGCATTCTACCTTCGCACTACACCCCCGGCCCTATTTTTATACTTTATTTTGAAACCGGGTCTCACAAAGTTGCGGAGGGCCTCACTAAGTAGAGAGAGAGAGAGAGAGAGGGAGAGAGAGAGAGAGCTGAGGGTGGCTGCGAACCCGGATCCTCCGGTCTCTGCCTCCCAAAGTACTGGGATTACAAGCGTGCGCCACCACACCTGGCCTCAATGTTGTCTCCTCTAAAAGGACCTGCCTGCCTATCCAGCATCCTGCCTCTCCCCATCTGTATTAGGTGCCCCACACTGGTGTTTTCTTACAATTTTCTGCTGTGGCTATCTTGGCACTTACTTACTTGTTGGTATGATGGTTGTTGGATAGGTTTGGGGGTTTGTTTGTCTGTCTGTTTGTTTGTTTGTGATGCTGGGGATTGAACCCCAGGAGCATTCTACCTCCAAGTTACAGCCCCAGCCCTTTGTATTTTTTATTTTGGAAAGGTCTTGGTAAGTTGCTGAGGGTCTCACTAAATTGCTGAAGCTGGCCTCAAGCCTTTGGTCCTTCTTCTCAGCCTCCCAAATACTGGTATTATAGGTGTGGTCATCTCACCTGGCTATTTTTTTGTTTTTTGATGAACTCTAAGAGGACAGGGAGAGACCTATTCACATTCTTATTTTATCTCCAGTGTCTGATCTGAGTACCTGACATGTAGTAGGTGTTTAATTCATGTTTGCCAAGGGACCAGTCTATGCCATATTTAGGTCTAAGTCTAATTACTGCACTCACCGTGTATGCTGGGCTCAGAATATATTCCAGCAGCCACAGCAGTGAAAATGATCTGAAAAGCTATTCTGTTTATCAGGATTTGTATGCTGTTCTTGCCCCAATTTTGGCAGATTTTTTTTTTTTTTTTTTTTTTTTTTTT
>PVJS01047953.1:0-15242 GCA_004027185.1 Glis glis
CCTATTTTTTTTATACTTTATTTTGAAACCGGGTCTCACGAAGTTGCGGTGGGCCTCACTAAGGAGAGAGAGAGAGAGAGAGAGAGAGAGACAGGGAGAGAGAGAGAGAGAGAGCTGAGGCTGGCGCGAACCCGGATCCTCCGGTCTCCGCCTCCCAAAGTACTGGGATTACAAGCGTGCGCCACCACACCCGGCTTATTCTTTATTTTTGGAACAGGTTCTCACTAAGTTATGGAGGGCCTAAGTAGCTGAGGCTGGCTGCAAACCTGCGATCCTCCTGTCTCAGCCTCCCAAGTACTGGAATTACAAGCGTGCGCCATGACGCCCAGCTAATTATAAATTTTTAAAACTAATGAATACTCAAGAAAGTAGTCTAACAATTGCATCTGTCATTCTTCCCATTCTGAAGATTAAAAAAACTCAGAAGGTACCAGCTAGAGTCGTGAGTGGTGGCCAGTGTCATGGTGCATGCCTATAATCCCAGTACTTGGGAGGTTGAGACAGGAGGATAGCAGGTTTGAGCCAGCCTCAGCAACTTAGCTTGGTGTGGTGACACATGCCTGTAATTCTGGTACTTGAGAGGCTGAGACAGGAGGATCACAAGTTCAAGGCCAGCCTCAGCAATTTAGCAAGGCTCTCAGGAACTTAGTGAGGCCCTGTTTCAAAATAAAAAAATAAAATAGGGCTGGGGGTGTATCTCAGAGGTAAAATAAAATGCCCCTGAATTCAATCCCCAGTACCACAAAAAAATTAAATAAATGAATAAATAAATAAATAAATAAATAAAGAGAGAAAGAGTGAAGGAAGGAAGGGAAGGAGAAAGGGCGGGCCAGATGTTTAGCTCAGAGGTAGAATACCCCTGGGCTTAATCCCTACCAAAAAAAAAAGTACCTTCAATAATAAACTAATTGGGAAAATATTGATTAATTTTTATCTGGACATAACAGGTCATATAATAATGGAATAGAGAAATAAACTATTTGAACAATTTGACACTAAAAACTGTTGTTCAACGCTCTGCTGGTGAATAAAATCACTATTGGAAAGGGAATTCTGGCTAAAGACAAGGATGTTAATTTGGGACTCTTTGGCCTGGTTTCTCCTTTAGTTCACTGAGAAATGGATTTTTGATTATGGTCCTGAGACTCAGACTGAACCCAGTATGAGAACCACACAGGTAAAAGGGATATGGGTTAGGGAAACAGATTTTTACCTTGTTCTGGTCAAATGTGTGCAGGATTTGACCTCCAGTTTATTTGGGTTCAAGTAAATGCTCAGCAATGAGCCAACAATGTGGTGTATGCTAACACCTGGCCACAGGCAGAGCCTCCCGGGTACCAGAATCACGAGTACCTGAGCATTCTGTTGGCCCAGATACTTCCTCTGGCCACAGCTGCAGGCAACCAGTTCCCTATAGGCACTGACCAGGTCCACGCAGCTGTAACCTGGTAGTGCCTCAGTCCAGACATTGGGCCTCCGGGGCTTGCCCCAGGGCTCCTCTGACAGTGTCCTCTGTGGTGCTGGGGAAAGCTGCTTAGCAGTCACACGGGCACAGTCCAGATGCTGGACAATTACCATTCCAAGATCCCTTTGGACAGGATGCAAGTGGACAGAAATAAGGATCCCGTTGCTGGTAGTAAGTGCAGATCCAGTAGCCACACGGTTAAGGCTCTTACCCATGGAGGACTGGCCTGAAGTACAGGTGGAAGCAGAAGCTCTGGGCTATGAGGGAGCTGTGGTACTTGAACAACATGGAGGCAATGATAATTGCAATTTAAAGAATGGGGAATTCGTTGGCTTTGGCTTTTGTTAACTACTTTGGAAGTCTTAAAAAAAAAAGAAAATGACAGAGTCAGGTTAGCCAACTACAACTCCAGCACAGTGTGAGCTCTAGAAGGTCTCCGTGGCAATATTGAGGAAATTGATCTCCGGTAGATGCAGGGAATGCTGCCCTGAAAATTAAGCCAAAGACTTAGTCATCAGGTGACCGTCATAAAAGGAACAGAATGCAAAGCCCCAACAGATCTCCTATTTCAAAGTTAGGGACCTGGTAGGAGTTTCTTATGACCTTAAGAGCTGCCATAGGGCAGACATGTTTGAGAATATTGAGTCACTAGATTTATTGTAATCCCCTAGGAAGCAAAATCAGCCCTCTGCCCCTTACTAGAGGAGATCAGCCTCATCCTGCCAGGAGATCCTGAATCTTGCCCTGCAAAGGGATGCTTGCCTTCCTCAAGGTCCCTCTCCCATCTCTACATACTGACTCCAGAAGATAATTAGAGTCAGGCATTGGCCCAGGCAGAAGGGGAATGTGCCCCTGCTCCAGTAGTAAATAGTGTATTGGAGGAACTGAAGGGTCTGGCTAATGCATACAAGCGGGGACCTGGATATGTCAGTGGGGGTGGATCTTGAGAATATTAGACCAGAATAGAAATAGAAAAGCTGGATAACAGAGAATGCATTGGCATAGGACCACCCTTCCTTGCTTTAAACTCAAGGTCCTGACAAGTATACCAGGTGCAATCCACTGCAAGGATGGTTTCCTGAGGATTGGGCAAAACAAGGACATGCAATAAATAAAGTCCAGATGCTGGGGCCTCCCTGGCCTGGCACTGGGGGAGGAGTCAGGAAGCTCAGGGGCATGGAAATATTAGAAGAGATTTATTTTTTTTCTTTTTTTAAGTGTACAATTCAAAGTCAGTATATTAAGTATATTCATATTGTACAACCATCAACACCATCATCCCACACTAAAACTCTGTTTCCATTAAAAAGTGACTCCCCATTCTCTTCTTCCAGCTCCTGGCAACCTTTATTTTAGTCTGTCTCTATGAACTTCATATTAGGGGAATTGTACTATGTGGTATTGTACTGTATTGGAATATTTTTTCTTTTGTACTTGGTTTATTTCACTTAGCATAATGTTTTCAAGGTTCATCCATGGTGCAGCATGTATTAGTGTTGCAGGAGGCTTGGTCCTTGGAGAACAAGACAGAGGCCGGAGTAGGATAAAGCAGGTCTCTTTATTCACTAATGAAGGCCCAGTGAGCAAAGCTCTGGATCTGAGCCCCGAATAGCATCATCATACAGATTATACAGTCCCAGAGAGACAGGTTTTGATTGGATCAATAGCAGGCCGGGGTACCAATACAGGGGCTTGGGTCAGGTTTCATTTCTGCTTCCTGAGCTAGATTTCCTGTATTAGCCTCCATGTGGCTGGGACTGGGTGGTGCCATCTTGGGTTCCACATGGTTGAGACTGGGTGACGCCATCTTGCTGGACTTAGCTGCCTTATCTTGTGGTTTTTAGCTGCTGAGAGATCAGGCCCTCCTTTGTTTACCTCAGAGGGCAGGGGCCTGTGAAGAAAGCCTTATCCTCCTATCTTCTCCCTAGAGTTTTAGCCAAGAGTCATCTTCAAGGACATAGTCAGGCTCCTGCCTCGTTAGAATTTTATTCATTTAAAACATGAATAAGGGGCCAGGCAAGGTGGCACATGCCTATAATCCCAGTACTTGGGAGGCTGAGACAGGAGGATCCCAAGTTTTTGACCAACTTGGACAACTTAGTGAGACCCTGTCTCAAAATAAATTTTGTGTGTGTGTGTGTGGTACTGGGGAGTGAACCCAGGGGCATTTTACCTCCAAGCTACACCCCCAGCCCTATTTTTATTCTTTATTTTTGAAACAGGGTCTCACTAAGTTGCATATGACCTCACTAAGTAGCTGAGGCTGGCCGTGAACCTGTGATCCTCCTGTCTCAGCCTCCCAAGTACTGGGATTACAAGAGTGCGCCACCACACCGGGGTAAAATAAAAATTTTTTAAAAGGACTAGGGATTTAGCTCAATGGCAGAATGCTCCTGGGTTCAATCCCCAGTGCCACAAAAGAAAAGAAAGAAGGAAAGAAAGGAAGGGAAGGGAAGGGAAGGGAAGGAGGGAGGGAGGGAGGGAGGGAGGGAGGGAGGGAGGAAGGAAGGAAGGAAGGAAGGAAGGAAGGAAGGAAGGAAGGAAGGAAAAAAAAACCAGGGAGAGGGAAAGGGGAGGTACTGGGAAATTAAATTGACCGAATTAAGTTTGTACATGTACAAATACGCAACAATGAATACCACTCTTATGCATAATCATAATTACCAATAAAAAAGAAAACATATGAATATATGTGCTGACCATGCAATCCAACAGAACACAATGCACACAGTTAGACACAATTCAGTTGTTAAAGTTCACACACTATCTTTCACAGTTTGGCACAATTTTTTTTTTGTGTGTGTGGTACTGGGGATTGAACCCAGGGGCATTCTACCTCTGAGCTCCACCCCCAGCCCTATTTTTTATTCTTTATTTTGAAACAGTGTCTCTCTAAGTTGCAGAGGGCCTCACTAAGTAACTGAGGCTAGCCATGAAACTGTGATCCTCCTGTCTCCGCCTCCCAAGTACTGGGATTACAAGCATGCTCCACCATGCCTGGCACAAAAATTATTTTAAAAATGAATACTATTCAAGTGAAGCAATGGCTGCAGAAGTGGCCATGGGAGCGGTGGGCCTGGGACTAGTGGACTGTCATGGCCACCTCTCCACCTGGACTTTAACAGCAGCTGGGTGATGTGTTGGAGAAAGCCAAGGCCAATGTTATGGCCCATGTGCAGTTGCTGAACATTCTGGAGGATCTGAAAAGATGATGCAACTTTCAGAGATATAATGGGTTCATTCTGCTGTGCTTGGGTATTCACCCAGTTCAAGGACTTTTACCAGAAGACCAAAGAAGCTGGGCATGGTGGCACACTCCTGTAATCCCAGTACTTGGGAGGCTGAGACAGTAGGATCGCAGGTTCAAAGCCAGCCTCAGCAATTTAGCAAAACCCTGTTTCCAAATAAAATTAAAAAAAAATAGGACTGGGGGTGTAGCTCGGAAATAGAATGCCCCTGGGTTCAATCCCTATCAACACACACACACACACACACACACACACACACACACAACCAAAGAAGTATCATATTGAAGGATGTGGATGTAGTTTTGCCTGTTATCAAGAATTATAAGGATCAGTTGTTGGCAATCGGAAGGTTGGACTAGATTTCTGCCCCAGATTTGTTGCTACTGATGAACAGAAGGAAGAGCAAAGACAAGCCCTAATCAGACAGGTCCAATTAGCCAAGAGACTAAATTTGCCTTTAAATGTTCACTCACACTCAGCTGGAAGACCTGCCATCAGTCTCTCACAGGAACCAGGCGCTGACGAGGCTGCTGCCTACATGTGATTGTCAGCCATCGAGAGCCATGGCAGGAGAAAGAGCTGGGTGCTTCTTCTCAATTCTGCCTTCTATCATAAGATGTGGACAGAAACTGAAGCAGCTGCCTTTGACTTCTATCTACTTAGAAACAGATTCACTTGTGCTGGGACCAGAAAAACAGGCTCATGAGCCCCACAACATTTCTGCTTCAGCAGAATGTATTGCCCAGTGACAGGGGTCTCGGTGGAAGAGGTGATAGAAGTGACAATGCAGAACACATTGAAAGTGTTTCCCAAACGTCGACCCCGGCTTCAGAAATAGCTTAAAACCATCCGTATCCATGGCAAAGCCAAACCAACTGCAGGGGGCAGCAATTTAGAAAAAGAAATTAAGAATCTGAACTGAAGAAGCCATTTTATAGGGATACAGGTTCATAATTCTAGAGAAATATTTCCCTTAGAAGTAAAATTGGGCTTGGATCCTGAAACCCTGGGTTTTTTTTTTTTTTTTGTACTAGGGATTGAACCCAGGGGCATTCTACCTCTGAGATACACCCGCAGCCCTATTTTATTTTTTATTTTGAGATAGGATCTCACTAAGTTGCAGAGGGCCTCCCTATAGCTGAGGCTGGCCATACACCTGCAATCCTCCTGTCTTAACCTCCCAAGTACTGGGATTACAGGTGTGCACCACCACGCCTGGGTTCTGACTCTAGCTTTGTGCAGCTTTTCAATTAGCCAAGTCATGGAGAAGACGGGGGAAACGCTGCTTGCTGCTTCTTACCTTGCCCCACTGGATAGAACCACCATCTGAACAGAAACCATTGTGTTTAAAAAGGGTTTTCCCACAGGTCAGACTCCTGTGAAGAAGAGGAAGTGACTGAAGTTTGATCCTTCAACACTTGTTTTACTTCCATAGGACCGAACCCGTGAAGGGAGACAGTATAGTTTCTTACACCCACAGAAATCTCTTTTTTGGCCAGGTGTGGTGGCACACACCTGAGATAGGAGGACTACAGGTTCAAGGCCAGCCTCAGAAATTTAGCAAGACCCTCAGCAACTTATTGAGACCCTGTTTCAAAAAAATAAAAACCACCAAGAAAAAAAAAAGAAAGAGAGAAAAATGCACATGGTTTTCACACTGATCTTAGATTTTGACTCATGAGACCAATGTTTTGCATTAATCACTATTAAATACCAAACCTAAAAGTTTAGTTAATAAACTAATTTTAAGTTCCAGTATGAATTGTGTCACATATTTAAAATGTAAATGAGTTGGGTGTGATGGCACTCACCTGTAATCCCACTACTTGGGAGGCTGAGACAGGAGGATCGCAGGTTTGAGACCAGCCTCAACAATGTAGGGAGACTCCTAGCAACCTAGCAAGATCCTGTTTCAAAACAAAAGGGCTGGGGGTACAGCTTGGAGGTAGAACGCCCCTGGGTTCAATCCCCAGTACCACAAAAATATAAATAAATAAACAAATAAATAAAATGCAAATGGGTTTATTAAAACTGTATCTGAAGCCGGGTGTGGTGGTGCATGCTTGTAATCCCAGTACTTGGGAGGCTGAGAGAGGAGGACTGCAGGTTCGTGGCCAGCCTCAGCTACTTAGTGAGGCCATATGCAATTTAGTGCGACACTATTTTTAAATAAAGAATAAAAAGTAGGGCTGGGGGTGTAGCTTGGAGGTAGAATGCCTCTGGGTTCAATTCCCAGTACCAAAAAAACAAAACAAAACAAAACAAAACAAAAAACAAAAACTTTCTGGTAGGCAGTAATACTTTATGTTTTATATTTTAAAAATTTTAGGTGAAAAGACAATTCTTCAGCTAGATGATCATCATAATGATAGCACAACAATGTGAATGTACTTAAAGACGCTGAAATGTACATGTAAAAATGGCTAAGGTGGTGGCAAAAAGCGAATACTATTCCATTGTATGTAATTACCACATTTGGTTCATCTGTCTGTTTTGACAACTGGGCTGTTTCTACCTTCGGCTTTTGCAAACAATGCTTCTATGGCCCTCGTTGTACAAGTGTCTGTTTGGGTCCCTGCTTTCAATTCTTTGTGGCATATACTTAGGAGTGGACTTGCTGGATCACATGGTATTTCTGTTTTTTTGAGGAACCACCAAATCGTTTTCCGCAGCAGCTGCACAATTTTACATTCCCACCAGCAATGCATAAGGGTTCCGACTTCTCCACATCCTTGGCTGCACTATTTTTCTATTCTAGAAAATAATAGCATCCTAACAGGTATGGCAAATTTAGGAAATTTCTATTACTTTTCCAAACATTTTTTCTCCCTCCTTTCTCTCCTTTCTTCCTGAATCATCAAATGCACGTATGTAGACCATGTTATATTATTCTGTAACTCGCTGCTGTTTCACCGTCTTTTCTCTCTCTGCTTCATTTTGGATGGCTTCTTTTTCTGCGTCTTTATGCTTGCTGTTCTTTCCTTCTGCAGGGTCTGCTCTGCTCTTATATCCACCACTGGACTTTCAGTTTGGGATATTGTATTTCTGTCTCTAGAAGCTTCGGTTGAGTCCTTTTTAAATCTTCTCTTTCTCGTTACATCGTTTTCACATTCTCTCATCGTTGTGTTATGTGGAGCACATTTCTAATAGCTGTATTAATACTCTGCCCTGCTAATTGCAGACTCCATCATTTCTGCCATGGTATGCCTCATCCCTTTAGTTTCCCTCATCACAGGGGTTACAATCTTGTTGGCTCCTCTCTGATGTCTGAAAATAATTATTTCCTACATTTCTTGCAGTTTTCTAGTTGTTTACACTAAAAATTGAATTCCAGACTGGCTTACTCCCTCACGGCTGAAAGCAGACATTCTTGAAAAGGCCTTTTCTTGTCATCCTGGGGACAGCATCCTGTTAATGTCGACACTGTCCTCCCGAGTATTGCATATATAGGATAAAACCACAGCTGACCTGTGGTACTGTGTTCCTGGTGACTAGCAGTGCTGGTCCAGGAAACATGAGGTAGGAATTGTATTGGCTCTTCTCTTTCTTTTCTTCTTCTTCTTTTTTTTTGGGGGGGGTACTGGGGATCAAACCCAGGGGCATTCTACTTCTGAACTATACCCCCTGCCATTTTTATTGTGAAACAGGTTCTCACTAAGTTGCTGAGGCTGGTCTCAAACCTGTGATCCTCTTGTTATAGCCTCCCAAGAACTGGGATTAAGGTGCACACTATCATAAGGATTGACCCTTCTTACTTTTACTTCTCATGATCCACTTAAAATTTTATGTTTCCCAAACCCACAAGCTTAGATTCTTCCGAATTAATTGTCCTACTTTCAGGTAAGAGAATGTGTCCATTGAGGAAAATGGTAGATCTTCCTCTCAATGTAAGGCTCTGATTACCAGTTGTAAACTTTGGGCATCTTGTGGCAGCAGACCAGTAAGCAAAGAAACGTGTTATGATCCTGCAGAGTAGCTGACTCTAATTCCCATGAAGAGCTGAGGCTACTGTACATGATGTGTGCAGGGATGACTGTGCCTGTAACACAGGAGATTCCCTGAGCCATCTATGGATGAGCCCGTGGCCCGTGATGGTGTATGGGCAATGCAGCCTTACAAAGACAACTGAAGGCATCATACCCCTCAGAAAGGAAGGGCTGAGCCATCTGGGAAAGCAATCTGGATGAGCCAAAGACCTGGCTGAGGGCAAGAGTCACTGATGTGTCTGACTCTTTTCCTAAATACTTGTGAGACTCTTCTATCAAATTGGAAGTGTATTATGGGTATATTTGTCTTCCCTTATATGCATTATGATAAAATGAAAGCACATTACTCTGCTAAGTTTCTTATTTTTCACTCTGCCCGTAAACATTCTTGAGTGAAATAGTTTAAGTTAATGATAAATTATGGAATCATTAAAGTTCTCAGATGGATACACTAGGCATTATCCCAAAGGCAAGAAAATGAGGCGCAGTTCTATTCCAAGGTCAGGAAGGTTGTTCTGGCTTTAAAACCGTAACAGTAGCAACTGCTAATTCACCGACATGCAACTCTTGCAGCATCCGGCCCTATTTTATTTATTTTGAAACAGATTCTCCCCTAACCTGCCAAGACTGGTCTCAAACCTGTAATCCTCCTGTCTTAGCCTCTGACGTATAGGGATTCCAGGCCCGTGTCACCATGCCTGGCTCTCTGTTTCATTGTTTTCCTCAAACCTCCTCACCACCTTCCTCTTTTTGTGTCAAATCCTCCAAGGCCTTGCCCACTCAACTCCTCCGCCTTATACCCTTTTCCAGGGAAGAGGAAATGTTTCTCAGTATCGTAGTGTGTTTTGTAGGGACCTGTGTTCCAGAAAATAACACACAATCACTGCAGTGAATTCCACGAGTATTTATTAAGGTATTGTATTAGGTCCTGGGAATATTGAAAGAATAAGAAGATAAAGGCCACTGGGTGTGGTAGCACACACCTGTAATCCCAGTACTTGGGAGGCTGAGACAGGAGGATCGCAGGTTTGAGGCTAACCTCAGCAACTTAGCAAGACCCTCAGCAACCTAGTGAGACCCTGTTTGAAAAACAAATAAATAAAAAGGGCTGGGGGTGTAGCTTGGAAGTAGAATGCCCCTGGGTTCAATCCCCAGTACTACACACCAAAAAAAAAAAAAGGAAGAAAGAAAAAAGGAAAAGAAGATAAAGGCCATTCATTCCATTCCAATTGGGTAGACACTAACATACAAACAAATAACGGACACGGGAATAACAAACACAACACAAAGATATGTTTTCACGTGTCTGTTGTTCTCTTTCCCTGTCTCACTAGTTTGGAAAACAGAGATGGGGTATCTTGTATATCCCTTACTGTACTCAGTATAATGTTCTCCAAATAGTTGTCAGCAGGTATGTATTTATTGGATAGTAAAATAAACAACTCTAAAATAGGGAAAGAGAACAAAATAAACAAGTGCCCAAAAAACTTCTGATGAGATCATATAAAGAGGAAACCAGCCGGGTGTGGTGGTGCACGCTTGTAATCCCAGTACTCTGGGAGGCGGAGACCGGAGGATCTGGGTTCCCGGCCAGCCTCAGCTCTCTCTCTCTCTCTCTCTCTCTCTCTCTCTCTACCTAGTGAGACCCTCCGCAACTTCGTGAGACCCGGTTTCAAAACAAAGTATAAAAAAAAATAGGGCCGGGATGTAGCGTGGAGGTAGAATGCCCCTGGGTTCAATCCCCGGTACCGCAAAAAAAAAAAAAAAAAAAAAAAGAGGAAACCAGCCACCAAAGCATTTTTAAAAATGATGCCTCCCAAATTAGCAAAGCCATTTTATTTATTTATTTATTTATTTATTTATTTGTTATTTATTTATTAATTCATTCATTGGTACTGGGGCTAGAACCCAGGGGCATTCTACCTCCAAGTTATACCCCCAGCCTTTTTTTTTTTACTTTTTATTTTTTATTTTATTTATTTATTTGTTTTTGGCACTGGGGATTGAACCCAGGGTCATTCTACCTCTGAGATATACCCTCTGTCCTTTTTGTTTCTTTTCATTTTGAAACAGGATCTCACTAGTTTGTTGAGAGTCTCGCTAAATTGCTGACCCTCGCAACCTAGTGAGACCCTGTTTGAAAAACAAATAAATTTCTTGCAGGCTGATCTCATCAAACCTGCAATCTTCCTGTCTGAGCCTCCCAAGTACTGCAATTACAGGCATGAGCTACCATGCCCAGCTTTTTTTTATATTTGAAACAGGTTCTCACTAAGTTGCTGAGGGTCTTGCTAAGTTGCAGAGGGCTGGCCTTGAACCTGCCATCCTTCTGTCTCAGCCTCCCAAGTACTGGGATTACAGGCATGTGTCACATGCCCAGCTGCCAGTTTTTAAAATACTTTTATTAATGCTTTGTAATTATATATCATAGTGAAATTCAAAGTGATACAAATATACATGCACACAATACTTGGTGTATTTACTTCTGCATCCCACCCCACACCCTCACACCCCACTTCGCTCTCCCCGTTCATGTTAGTGAGACTGATTTATGGACATACCATTATTTAGACTGTTTCCTTCCTCAATCCTCCTTTCTCCTTTCCCCATCACTGTCCCCCAATCCACTTCTACTATTCTACTGGTCTCTCTCCTCATTTATCTAACGGCCCTTATGTTTCCTATTTTCTCTCTAGCTTCCACATATGAGAGAAAACATACAACTCTTGACTTTCTGAGACTGGCTGATCTCACTAAGTATAATATTATCTACTTCCAGTCGTTTTCCTACAAATGACATAATTTCGTTCCTCTTTATGGCTGAGTAAAATTCCATTGTGTGTATATACCACATTTTCTTTATCCATTCATCTGTTGAGACACCTGAGTTGGTTCCATAATTTGGCGATTGTGAATTGTACTGCTATAAACATGGATATGCATGAATCACTATAGTATTTATTTATTTAATTTATTAAATTTTTTGTGGTACTGGGGATTGAACCCAGGGGCATTTTACCTCTGTGCTACACCCAGCCCTATTTTTTATTCTTTATTTTGAAACAGGGTCTCACTAAGTTGCAGAGGGTCTCACTAAGTAGCTGAGGCTGGCTGCGAACCCGGATCTTCCGGTCTCAGCCTCCCTAGTACTGGGATTACAAGCGTGCACCACCACGCCTGGCTCACTATAGTATTTTAGAAAGATGCCAAGGGGTGGAATAGCTGGGTCATATGGTGGTTTCATTCCTAGGCTTTTGAGGAACCTCCATACTGATCATAGTGGTTGTACTAATTTACAATCCACCAACAGTGTATAAGAGTTCTTATTTTACCACATCCTTGCCAGCATGTATTATTATTTGTATTCTTTTTTTTTTTTTAGTGGTTCTGGGAATTGAACCTAGGAGCACTTTACCTTTGATCTACACCCCCAGTCCTATTTTTTATTTTGAAATAAGGTCTCACTAAGTTGCTGAGTCTGGCCTCGAACCTGAGATCCTCCTGTCTCAGGCTCCCAAGTATGTGGTAGTGTGTGCCACCATGCCTGGCTATTGTTTGTACTCTTGATTACTACCATTCTAAATGGAGTTAGATGGAATCTCAGTGTAATTTTGATTTGAATTTCCATGATTGATAATGATGTTGAACATTTTTTCATTTATTTATTGGCCATTTGTATTTCTTCTTCTGAAAAGTGTCTGTTCCGTTTAATTGCCCATTTTTATTGAGTTTTTTTAGTATTAAGTTTTCTGAGTTCTTTATATATTCTAGATATTAGTCCTCTATCAGAGGAGTAGCTGGGAAAGGTTTTCTCCCACTCTGTAGGCTCTCTCTTCTTGGATATGAACAGTCAGAACTGAGCCTTGAAGGGTAAGATTTAACTGGGGTGAGGGAAAAGGGCAATAGCCTATAAAAGAGGCCTCGGCCTGCAGAGTCCTGAATTCTTCCTGATGACTCTCTTCCTTGCTGAAACTAACTTTCATTGCAGCATTGGAAGTGTCAAGGACACTGGAATCAGAAGATTTGAATTAAAAAACTCTTTACCATTGAATAATTTTGGGTCAGCTACTTAATAAATTGGGACTCCAATTATCATCTGAAAATAGTTATCAGAAAAGGCTGTACCTCTTGGGGCTGGGGTGATACTTAAATAAGATAATATGTTGAAGAGCTTTGTTGTAAGGCACCTTGAAATAGATCATTCTTACCTATTCTCCAATGTTTCAGTACTGGTGAGGCAGGAGCCCAGCTTTGTCCTTAAAACTATTCTTGACTAGGAGCCTAAAAATAAAAAAAAAAGAAGCTTCTTCACAGGCCCCTCGGATGTGAACAAGCAGACAGCTGCAAGATAAGACACAGCACTGGCCCCTCAGACATAAACAAAGCAGTGTCTCCCTAGGCAGCCCGCAAGATAAGACACAGGAGTGATGAAAAGAGAAGCAATATACTGACTAACTGCTGTTCTGCTTCTGCATCATGCTTATGCTAGGAAAAACAAGTCACACTTATCCCTCCCCTCTAAAAATTCCAAATGTATGAAAGAACTCGCATGTTCTAAGTTCAGGGTTCAGACCCGAAGCTTTGCTTACTGAGCCTTCACTAGTGAATAAAGTAACCTGCTTTCCAACTCCAGTCTCTGTCTCCTGTCTTCAGTGACCTAGTTTCCTTCAACATATTGGCGGAGCCAACCAGGAGCCATTTTCAGGCTAGTCTGGTCCCAGAGACAGGACCCAGGGCGTTTTGCCTCCTCTGGTCTATGTCTTGGGAGTTGGCCTTCCCCGTCACAGATGTCGATCCACTGAGTGCGCTGGAGGCCTTTTTGCCACTGTGTGGGAGGCCTCTCCCAGAAGTGGTCGACTTCAGGGCTAACAGCCGCTGAGGTCTTAGGCCAGAGAAGGAATAGATCATTAACCATCCAGCACTGACATCTGAATCACGGTAGGCCCCCCAGGGCTCAGTCAGCTCCCACTATTGGATTAGCGGAAGAGGGGTCTGATCACCCCCTTTCTGGTAAATCCCTGAATAGTGTCCAAGGGACACAAAACCAGAATTCAGTTCAGGATTTGGGTTGGGTGTGTGACTGGTGAGTGCAAGTGTGTCAATGAGATGAACATCAGGGTCAGACTCAGTTTTGCACCCCCCAGGGCCAAAGTGAGTGTTAAGTCTACTGCCTGGATCCAGGGCTATCCCATAACGGCTAAGTGGCAGTCCAGTAAGGACCCTAAAAAGGTCCTTTTAAATCTTACTCACCCTTGGTCTGATCAGAGTGGGGTGTTACACCACTCTGCCTATGCCAAGGGATGGCTAAAATACCTCTGCAAGGAGGATGGCTGGGCACGGACGAAGCAAGTACTGTCTGTTATATGTTTTAGGCGCCCTGGCACTAGTTCAGACTCTCCAGGTAGGAATGAAGGGAAACAGAGTAAGTCTGCTCTCTTAGGCCTCATGATCACGAACTTAAAAAAAAGCAACTTATACAGGTGATTATGGATCCAAACTAACCCCAGGGAGGTTGCGAACCCTGTGCTAGGTAGAATGGCCAGCCTTTGGGGAGGATTGGTCATCAGAAGGCTCATTAGATCTAGGTGTCACCCGACGCATTTGGGACTAAGTCACAGACAGCTCAGAATATTCGGACCTTTTCCCTTACACTGACACTTGGCTCCAGTTGTTTCAGGCCCCCCCTCCCCCCGCCATAGCTGTGAGGTCTTATCTCCCAGATCTTAGTCGCCAAAAGATGAGGCACTAGTGGTTAGTCAAAATTGAAGGCAGCAACCAGGTGAAGCCCAACTACCACCCATTTTGGAAAGTCACCCAGAGGAACCTGACCTGCCACCACAGTATGTCTCCCAGACACTACAGCAGCTGCCATCCCCACTGGCACCTTCAGCACCTCCTCACTCATCACCACCTCCTAGCCCATCCAACCATCCATCCAGTCTGGTGAGCAGGACCCTGACTCCGTCATCCTCCTGTGCCAGCCCCACAGCAACATCTGATGGAGTCACAGACAAGTCCTCCCCCCCCATCACCCCCAATGCCAGCGTCAACATTAATGGGATCAAGTTAAAGTTTATGGCCTTGTAATCAGCCTCATAAAAACCCTGTTCAAAAAACTCTCCTGCCATCTTGTGGCCAGGTTCAGTGAGTCCCCACCATGGATGGACACGGACAGTTACAGCCTAGTCCACTGACGTTTGTGTATAACCCTTTACTACAACAGATCTTCTAAACTGGAAACATCATACTCCCTCATTTACTGAGAAGCTGCAGGCCCTGGTTGACCTCCTACAGTCTAACCAACAAGCCAAGGACTCCCTCATCCCTGATGCCCAGGGCCACCCAAACAAAAGAGGGCTCCTCTCTGCTGTGACAATGTGCATTCTGCAAGAAAACTGGACACTAAAAAAAAAAAAAAATGAGCCAGGCGTGGTGGCACACGCTTGTAATCCCAGTACTTTGGGAGGTGGAGACCAGAGGATCTGGGTTTGCGGCCAACCTCAGCGCGCATGCGCGCGCGCGATCTCTCTCTCTCTCTCTCTC
>PVJS01047954.1:0-15246 GCA_004027185.1 Glis glis
CCCCCCCTTCTTTTTTTTTTTTTTTTTTTTTTTTTTTTTTTGCGGTACCGGGGATTGAACGCAGGGGCGTTCTACCTCCGTGCTACGCCCCCGGCCCTATTTTTTTAGGCTTTATTTTTGAAACCGGGTCTCACGAAGTTGCAGAGGGCCTTACTAGGGAGAGAGAGAGAGAGAGAGGGACAGAGAGAGAGAGAGAGAGAGAGGGACAGAGAGAGAGAGAGAGAGAGAGAGAGGGAGAGAGAGAGAGAGGAGAGATAAATCACGCGCGCCCACGCATGCGCGATGAGGTTGGCCGCGAACTCGGATCCTCCGGTCTCCGCCTCCCAAAGTACTGGGATTACAAGCGTGCGCCACCACGCCCGGCTTTTATTCTTTATTTTGAAACAGGGTCTCACTAAGTTGCGGAGGGCCTCACTAAGTAGCTGAGGCTGATCGCAAACCTGCGAATCTCCTGTCTCAGCCTCCCAAGTACTAGAATTACAAGCCTGCACCACCACACCTGGCTAAAATAGGGATTTTTGAAGTCAACTAAAAACAAGTAAGTAAAAGCGAGTGAAGCTAGAGGATCTATTCAGGTTTTAGCTCTCGTTTTGTTTTGTGGTACTGGGAGTTGAACTCAGGGGCATTCTATATCTGAGTTACAACCCCAGCCCCTTTTATCGTTGTTTTGTTTTGAAACAGGGTCTCACTAGGTTGCTGAGAGTCTTGCTAAGTTGCTGAGGCCAGCTTCAAACCTGTGAGCCTCCTGTTTCAGCCTTTCTACTGGAAATACAGGCGTGAGCCACTATACCCAGCCTTCCTTTCTCTTTCTTTTCCCCTTCCTGACTTTCCCCTTCATTCCTTTCCTCCCTTCCTCCCCCTTTTCCTTCTTCCCGTTTCCTTCCACAGACACTTACTATTCATCTAGCATGTGTCGGCATGGTCCGACTTTGGCCATTCAGTAGTGGCCCATTCTGCAGGGTACAAGTGCCACCTTCTGCAAGTTGATGATGCAGCAGATGTCAGACAGCAACGCCGTCCTCACTAAATGGCTACGCACCTCCTCCAGCAACTGTTCTCCCCCAGAGCAGAGGCCTTTAGTGTCCAGCCTGTAGCTTCTCTCAAGCCTCCAGAGTCAAATCAGGGGAAGCACCATTTCTCTCCCACCAGAGGAGAGGGCTTTAGATACTCTCTGATCTCCTTGCTTCTAGCAATTAAGAAAAATGAGCCAGGTGTGGTGGCGCACACCTGTAATCCCAGTACTAGAGAAGCGAGACAGCAGGATCGCAGGTTCACGGCCAGCCTCAGCAACTTAGGCCCTCTGCACTTAGTGAAACCTGTTTCAAAATTTAAAAAAATAATAATAAAGTAGGGCTGGGGGTGTAACTTAGAGATAGAGTGCCCCTAAGTTAAATACCCAGTACCACCCCCCCACACAAACATACAGAGAGAGAGAGAGAGAGAGAGAGAGAGCCTCAGTAACTTAGCGAGATTCTGTTTAAAAAAAAAAAAAGAAAAAGGAGTTGAGCTCGTGGTGGCACATACCTGTAAGCCCAGTAATTGGGAGGCTAAGACAGGAGGATTGCAAGTTTGAGGACAGCCTCAGCAATGTAGTGAGACTCTCAGGAACCTAGCAAGTGTTACTGAGAGTAAAATAAAAGGGCTGGGTATGTAGCTCAAAAGTAGAACACCCCTGAGTTCAATCCCCAGTACCACAAAAAGAAAAATGGAGATTTTGAGCTTCGCATACTAGGCTCCTTTGTCCTCACAGGGGAGAGGGACGACATCAAGGTTTGCATTTTACAGGTGAGGCGATGCAGGGACCTGCTAAGATCACAGGGCGTGTTAGAGCCCAGCTAGTGGGAAAAGAGACTCTCAACAATGGGAAGGGACATTAAAGGCCCTCCTGCCCCACTAATCCTGCTTTTACAACTTCTTCCTGGGTCCTCTGACCCCTGCACTAATTTCCCAGAGAAGGGGCCAGGCTGGTGGTGGCCGGCTCTGAAGATGGTCAGACTGAGAGCTGGTTGCAGCCTTGTCACGGGGCCATTGCTCACCTCTTCTGTACTTTGCCTCCCAGGTCACCTCTGCCCCCACCCGTTGGTGCTGGGGATTGAACCCAGGGGCATTCTACCTCTGAGCTACACGCCCTGCCCTTTTTATTTTGAAACAGGGTCTCGCTAAGTCGCTGAGAGTCTTGCTAAATTGCTGGGACTGGCCTAGAACCTGCAAACGTCCTGTTTCAGCTTCCCTAATACTGGGATTACGGGCATGTGCCGCTGCTTCCAGCTCACTTCTGGATCTTTCTATTCATCCGCCGGTGCATTAGGGAAGCAATCGGGCATCTACTACATGCCAGATTGTAGACTGGGCCCCTGGCCGCAAAAGGATAAGGACGGCGAGGCCCCATCCCTAAAAGCTCAGGACTCCAGAGGCAAGCAGAGGGCAGGCGCCCCATGGAGCCCAGCGAGGGTCTCTTTGGAGGGATGCCCAAGCCCGCACTGGGGACTTCTGGAATGCCCTCTTCCCCACAGACAGGTCTCCGGAAGAAAAGAACAAGTTTGGAGGGAGAAGGGAGGAAAGTGGCAGAAATTTAGGATTTGGAGCCAAAACTGAGCCAGGTCAGCTGGGGGGGTGTCAGTGTGTGGAAAGGTCAGAGGGAGCCTAAGAGGGGAGAGGAAAGCAGCGCGGGCCGGCGAGGAGCTGCCCGGCTCGGAGTCCTCCAGCCCCTCCGCTGCGGGTGACAGGCGCAGGGAAGCAGCCAGCTCCGCGGAGGGAGGACTCCGGGGACATAATGTGCTCCCGGAGGCTCCAAACGCCGTGTGCCAGCGTAAGATATCATCGCTACCCATGGGGGGCAGGACGATTGCCTAAGAGTGCCGAGAAGGAGTTTGCCCCAGTGGGAGAGAAAGAAATGTGCTCTTTTTGATGGCCCAATCCTGCCGGTTTCATCATGGAAGCCCACGTGCTGTGAGGGCTGCACCTCTCCTCCCCCTCCTCCTCCTCCTCCTCCTCCTCCCCCTCCTCCTCATCCTTCTCCTCCCCCTCCTCTTTCTTCTTCTTTAGCACTGGGGATTGAATTTAGGGGCATTCTACCTCTAAGCTAAACCCCCAGCCCTATTTATTTATTTATTTATTTATTTATTTTTATTTATTTATTTATTTATTTATTTTTGTAGTACTGGGGATAGAGCCCAGGGGCATTCTACCTCCAAGCTAACCCCCCAGCCCTATTTTATTCTTTATTTTGAAACAGGGTCTCACTAAGTTGTGGAGGGCCTCACTAAGTAGCTGAGACTGGCGGCGAACCTGCGGTCCTCCTGTCTCAGCCTCCTGAGTACTGGGATCACCGGAGTGCGCCACCATGCCCGGCTTAAGGCGGAGGTCCAGGGCAGGGTGGATCCACTGGCGCCGGCATGGTGTGTTTGATAGGTTGACCATGGGAGGGCCTGAGCGGGGAGAGAACAGCATGCAGTCAGCTGAGGAGAAGGATTGTAATGCTTAGGTTTTTGGGAGGATTGTGGTTGGGGTTGAAGAGGCAATTGTAGGCACTGAAGTTTCCCATAATAAAGAAATGATGACCAGCCGGGCATAGTGGCACATGCTTGGAATCCCAGTACTTAGGAGGCTGAGACAGGTTTGTGGCCAGCCTTAGCAACTTGTGAGGCCCTCTGCAACTTAGGGAGACCCCGTTTTAAAATAAAGAATAAAAAATTGGGCTGGGGGTGTAGCTCAGAAGTAGAATGCCTCTGAGTTCAATCCCCAGTACCACAAAAAAATAAATAAAAAGAAATGATAACCGATAAAAGTATACCAAAAAATAAATAAAAAAGAAATGATGAATCCAGGTGTGGTGGCACATGCCTATAATTCCAGTACTTGGGAGGCTGAGACAGGAGGATCACAGGTTGGAGGCCAGCCTCAGCGATTTAGCAATGCCCTCCCACAACTTAGTGAGACTCTGTTTCAAAATAAAATAGGGCTGAGGGTGTAGCTCAGAGGTAGAATGCCCCTAGGTTCAATCCCCAGTAACACCACACACACACACGAAAAAAGAAAGAAAGAAATGATGAAATCAGGTGTGGTGGTACACACCTATAATCCCAGAATTTATGAGGCTGAGACAGGAAGATTGCAGGTTCGAGGCCAACCTAAGTAATTTACTGAGACCCTCAGCAGTTTAGTGAAACCCTGTTTCAAAATAAAAAATAAAATAAAAAGGGCTGGGAGTGTACCTCAGAGGTACACCCTGGGTTCAGTCCTCAGTATGGGGATGGGGGAGATAAAAAAGAAAGAAAAAGAAATGGCGGGCTGTGACAGTTACCAGGGTGTGGCCAGGCTGATTGCTTGCTGTCAGGAGACAGGCTAAGAGGAAGGAAGACGTGGCTTCCTAGACCCTGGTGCCTTGGCCAGGGGCCCTGCAGCGGGTGGAGGACAGGAACCAAAGTGGGGAGAGACTGGCCCAGGCCTGTGACAGTCTGTGGAGACCCTGAGGGAGTCCCAGCCTGGGGGTGTTTGGGGAGGAGACTGGGTTAAAGAGGGTTAAATCTAGTGACTAAGCCAGGCTGGGTGGTGCCTGTCACCCCAGCCGTTTGGGAGGCTAAGCAAGAAGATTGCAAGCCCAGGAGTTGAAGCCAGTCTTGTCTCTAAAACAACAAACTAATTAAGTAAACCAAATTACATTGTCAGGGAAAATCCAGAAATCAGTCAAGGCAAGAAGTAGTGGGAGTATCCTAGGGAAAATAATTTAAGCTCTATAAGACTATATTTGCATGGAATTTTCTTAAAATGAGGTAGGAAGGGCCAGGCGTGGTGGCGCACACTTGTAATCCCAGTACTTGGGAGGCTGAGACAGGAGGATCATCACAGGTTCGCAGCCAGCCTCAGCTACTTAGTGAAGCCCTGTTTCAAAATAAAGAATAAAAAATAGGGCTGGGGGGTAGTTCAGATGTAGAAGGCCCCTGGGTTCAATCTCCAGTACCGCAAAAAAAAAAAAAGAATAAAAAGTAGGGCTGGGGGTGTAGGTCAGAGGTAGAATGCCTCTGGGTTCAATCCCCAGTACCGCAAAAAAAAAAAAAAAAATGAGGTAGGAAGACTGGGCATGGTAGTACACTCCTGTGATTTCAGTACTTAGGAGACTGAGACAGGAAGATGGCAGGTTCGAGGCTAGCCTCAGCAACTTAAGTGAGACTGTTTCAAAATTATATATAAAAAAAAGGTAGGATAAACGGCATGGTGGCGCACACCTGTAATCCTAGTACTTGGGTGGCTAACATCGGAGATCACAGGTTTGGGGCCAGCTGCAACAATTTAGTGAGATCCTGAGCAACTCAGCAAGACCCTGTTTGGAAATAAAAAATAAAATAGGTCTGGGGGTGTAGCTCAGAAGTAGAATGCCTCTGGGTTCAATCCCTAATACAAAAAAAAAAATGAGGTCAAAGAAATAGGTAGAAAGGAGATATAAAGGAAGAACCCCAAAAACATAACTTTAATATGAAAGCCTTGTACTAAAGTTCCTCATACCTTCACTCCCTAAGCCAGGCCCTAATGTCTGAGAAATATACAAATCTTCACCCACAATCTTAAAGTTACTGGAAATTCACTCACTTATGATAATTACTTCGAGCAGTGTTAATTATCCCACCAAGGAAAAGCTTAAGCAAGAAAGATATGATATCTTGACTTTCTATTGATCAGACACTGGAGACCACGTGGAGGAGCTAGAAATGGCCAGACTACCATAAACTGTCTTGTGATCACAGGACTGATGTCATCTCTGCACCTTCCCATACCCACCCTTCACCATGCTGCCTGGAGAAGAGTGTGACCCCCCAAAGGCCGCCTCTCACTCTGGAAAGGGCCTGCATTCTTCTTCTTCCTCTTCTTCTTCTTCTTCTTCTTCTTCTTCTTCTTCTTCTGGTACTGGGGATTGAACCCAGAGACATTCTATCTCAGAGCTACAATCCTAGCTTTACTTTATTTTTCTTTTGAAACAGAGTCTAAGTTGCTGTGGGTCTCACCAAGTTGCTGAGGCTGGCCTTGAACCTGCAATCCTCCTGTCTCAGCCTCCCAAGTGCTGGGATTACAGGCACCCAGCTCTGCATTCTCCCTTGAATGTGTACTCCTGGCTTTACTCAATGAACCTCTGTCTTCGCCTCCAACTGGCATGTGCTAAAACTTTCTCTGTCACTTAAGCCAAGGACCCCGCTGGTCCTGAGCTGAGTTCCCCTTTCCCTCTCGCTGGGAACTCCTTGGACCTTCTCGGAATCACCTCTTGTCTAGTGACAGAACCAGTGTTGGGTTCTCTGTGAATGGAATGAAGTTCCAGGGCCTCTCCCTTGCCTTGCAAGACCCTGTTGTATATTTGTAATTTTAAAAATGGCCTCCACCCTGACTATACAGCTTTTAGGCCTCCTGCAAGATTAACTGGCCTCTGCCTGGTGCTCTACAAGTTAGGGGGATGAGAGAACCTATTTGTCTGGATTTCCCAACCACATCCCTACTACTGCATGGTTAAAAGATAAGCAGAAAAGCCGGGCGTGGAGGCGCACGCTTGTAATCCCAGTACTTGGGAGGCTGAGACAGGAGGATTGCAGGTTCGAGGACAGCCTCAGCAAATACTGAGATTCTCATCAACCTAGCAAGATCCTGTTTCCGAATAAAAATAAAACAGGGCTGGGGGTGTAGCTCAGAGATAGAATGCCCCTGGGTTCAATCCCCAGTACCAAAAAAAAAAAAAAAAGAAAGATAAGCAGGAGCAATAAGTATTCTACCTGAGAGTGAATTATTTTTCTTAACTTTTTTTTGGCCTGGAAGCTATCCGAAGGTGTATTACTGTGACCTTGGTTGAGGACACAGTATTCTTTGGCTCAGGGAGAAGGTTAGGCGGCCCCCTGGCAGGACACATGACGGCCACATGCACAACTGTGCTCCCCCCGGCAGGCGAGGACCAGTCACCTCTGCGTGCTCCTGCGCTCCTGGCAGCAGTGGGGCCTGACTGCTCTGCAGGGTTAACACTACCCGCATCTCTCTCCCGAGAACTGCCAGTACCCAACCAGAACTCACTGGACAGGATGTCCCAGCTCATGAATGGCTATTGTGTTCAGAGAATTTGTAAGTCAATTGTTTGGAACTGGAGGGCACTTCCCCAGATAAACACAGCTATGTGTACTCTTTATTATTCAGAGCCCAAAAGAACTTCTTGTGTGGCTGAAATCAAGGGCAACAAACCCCACCGTGTGTACCCCACCCTGTGATCAGAGAGGAGGGGAGCCCCTACCGGCTCCCGGTCCTGCAGCCTGGATGTGTCTGCCACCGCCTGGGGTGGATGCCAGTGGAGGGAAAGAGCTCGAGTGGGCTGCCAGACCCAGGACCCCAGACCTGGCCCCTGTGCAGTCTTAGGAAGCCCCTGGGAGAGGCCGGCTTCCTTTCTGCTTCTTTGTCCCAGAGAAACAATGGTAAACAGACTGAAAGTTTTATTTTTTTATTTTTTGTGGTACTGGGGATGGAACCCAGGGGCATTCTTCCTCCGAGCTATACCTCCAGCCCTCTCTCTCTCTCTCTGTCTCTCTCTTTCTTTCCTTATTTATTTATTTATTTATTTATTTATTTTATTTTTTGCAGTACTCAGGATTGAACCCAGGGGCATTCTACCTCCGAACTACACCCCCAGCCCTATTTTTTTATTCTTTATTTTGAAACAGGGTCTCACTAAGTTGTGGAGGGCCTCACTACGTAGCTGAGGCTGGCCACGAACCCGCATCCTTTGAAACAGGGTCTCACTAAGTTGCAGAGGGCCTTACTAAGTAGCTGAGGCTGGCCACAAACCTGCGATCCTCCTATCTCAGCCTCCCAAGTGCTGGGATTACAAGTGTGCGCCACCATGCCCGGCTGACTAATGGTTTAAAATTAAAATAAAAATAAATAAATAAATAAATAAAAGAACTGCATTTGAGGGGGGTGGAATGCTCATTTTTCAGTTCCTGGCTCTCCCAAGAAAGAGAGTCCATCACTGAAGTGCCAAGTTCGTGATCCCACCAAAGACCACCAGGAGCTGATTCCGATGCAAAGCACATGAGGGTCCTTTATTCAAGCTTGAGCTTGGGCTCCTACTGTGCACCAACGCAGTGGTCACAGGGAGAAGCCCCTTGCTCTCCGAGAACAAAGCTTTTATCCCTTAAGGAGGCAGCCCACCCCACCTTTACATTGATAGGGTAGTTTAAAACATAAGCTTGTTGGCGTTTCCTGGTTGAATTTTCGCGCCTTAGGTAGGGGTCATCATTAGGGAAGCATTAACCATATATGGTGACATTTAAGTTGATTGGTCAGGCCCGCAGTGCCTTTCTTAAGAATGTCCAGGATGGGTGGGGGTCTTCTGACTCCGGCCCGGCCTGGAGCGGTCTCGCCCGGTTATCTGTACATTCTAGACCCGGCTACTTAACATCAATTGGCTGTTGTTAGGGGCAGGATCAGATTAGCAGTCTAATGGTTTCTACAGGGTGGGGGGCAAGAGGCTACGGGAAACAAACTTAACTTCTAGAAAACAGATGCTTAGGCCTATTTTTTTATTTAAAGCTTTAACTAAAGCCTGTTACGGCATCACTGGCTCTTCACCACATCAGGAGGAAGGGTAGATTTCAGGGTCTACAAAAGACCAAACAAATCCAGATGATCAAGGCTAGCCCTTGACATTTGTGGTTGCCTTCAGTCAAGACTCAGGATTGTACATGTCCTCAACCTGAACTTTTTAAAAATCAGGCTTTCTGAGCTGGGGGTGTAGCTCAGTGGTAGAGTGCTTGCTCAGGATGCAGGAGGCCCTGGGTTTCCTCCCCAGCACTGAAAAAGAAAATCCAATCATGTTTTCTTTGATAATGCTTTGATACACGCTCAATGTATATATACTGATATTTCAAATTTTTCGGTGGTGGAGGTTGAACCCAGGGCCTCCTACCTGCTGGGCAGGTGCTCAACCACTGAGTTATACCCCCAGTCTGGTATTTCAGTTTTTACAATGCTTATATTATACAAAAGGCTTTCGGGTCCAGTATCTTATTTGAGGCAAAGATATTATTCCTGATTTCCCTGCTGAAGAAACCCCCCAAGATCACTTAGCTAGTTGCTTGGGAAACCAGATCTTCTGCCCCAAATCCGACACTCTTGCTGAATATTTTATTTTATTATTTTTATCCTTTAGTACTAGGGATTGAATCCAGAGGCATTCTACCTCCAAGTTATACCCCAGCCCTATTTGATTTTTTTTTTTTTGTGGTACTGGGAATCGAACCCAGGGGCTTCTACCTCGGAGCTACACCCCCAGCCCTATTTTTTATTCTTTATTTTGAAACAGGGTCTCACTAAGTTGTGGAGGGCCTCATTAAGTAGCTGAGGCTGGCTGCAAACCTGCGATGCTCTTGTCTTAGCCCCCCAGTACTGGGATTACAAGCATGTGCCACCATGCCCAGCTGATTTTTTACTTTTGAAACAGAGTCTCGCTAAGTTGCTGAGATTGACCTCAAACCTATGATCCTCCTGTCTCAGCCTCCCAAGTACTGGGGTCACAGGCACACTTTACTGCACCTGGTTTGCTGATGATTTTAGAGGCTGGTTAGTTCCCTAAAGGGACACAGGACTCTCACAGTCCTGGAGCAGAAAGGAGTTTCCAAAAAGTATCTGGTTTTCTCCGTGGCTCTAGACTCTAAATATCCTAGACTAAATTATCCTAAATATCTAAATGTCTCTTATTTTCTTAAGCTTCTCCAGGGAATGAAATTCATAACTCTCAGCCACCTGTCTTGGTAACAAATAGCCACTCTCTGATTAGAAACCATCTATTATTTCCACCTTGGGTCTTTTTGTTACAAGAGAGAGAGAGAGAAGAAAAGTTTGGCAGAGAAAGTGTTTTTCACTACTCTGTTTGAAAAAAGCAATAAAGGGCTAAAAAAAAAAAGGACAAGGGATCTGCCTGTGGTTACTGGGTCAATTCTCAACAGTTCCCAGCAGAACTGACATGACAACTAATGCTAGATGGGATCATAGACATTTTCCAAAGTCCTTTCTCATCTCAGGCAGCTAAGCCCTGAGGGTGGGCGAGCACCAGGGGTTGAGGCATTAGGGCAAGCCGGTAGCATGGTGTTTCCTCCGAGGTTCCCCGAGGTACCCGACAAACCAAAACTGAGCCAGGGCTAGAATTCTGGTCTCTAAACTCAAGGATTATAAAGCCAAACCTCTGTCCCTATCAAAAAGGCCTATTGAATCCAGGTGCCACGGTGTACGCCTGTAATCCCAGTACTTGGGAGACTGAGACAAGAGGATCACAGGTTCGAGGACAGCCTCAGCAAGTAGTGAGACTCAATCAAACTAGCAAGACCATTTCAAAATAAAAATTAGCTGGGCATGGTGGCACACACTTGTAATCCCAGTACTTGAGAGGCTAAGACAGGAGGATCCCGGTTTGCGGCCAGCCTCAGCTAATTAGTGAGACCCTCCTCAACTTAGTGAGACCCTGTATAAAAATAAAGAATAAAAACAGGGCTGGGGGTGTAGCCTGGAGGTAGAATGCCCCTGGGTTCAATCCCCAGTACCACAAAATTGAATGAATGAATAAATAAATAAATAAATATAAAATAAAACAAAATAAAAAATCAAAGCTGGGTGTGGTCGCATACACCTATAATCCCAGTACTGGGGAGGCTGAGACAGGAGGATCGCAGGTTCGAAGTTGGCCTCACCAACTTAGTGAGACCCTGTTTCAAAATAAAAAATTAAATAGGGCTGAGGGTGTAGTTCAGAGGTAGAATGACCCTGGGTTCAATCCCCAGTAAAACACACACACACACACACACACACACACACTCTCTCTCTTTCTCTCTTTCTCTCTCTCTATCTGGGTGTGTTCTTAACTCAGTGCCCAGCCCAAGTTCCCAAGTCCAGGGTTGCAGGAAGCAGAGACAGAGATGACCCTGGGGACTTTCCTAAGTGAGAACCCGAAGCCCACTAGGCCCCTGCACGCGCTGGCTGGGGCAGAGCTGATGGGTGGGCGGCCATACAGCGCGGCCTTTGCCCTGCTCAAGGTGGTGGGAACCAGCTAACTTGGAGCTTCTGTTGAGCTGCTGTCCTTCAGGTCTGTCCAGATCTGAGCTGCATGATTTGTGTGATCTGAGTGTGATGCTGCTTCTGTGGCAGGGTCTGTGTGCATCTCTCCCAAGCCTGGGGAGCGGAGGGCGCTGCAGCCCAAGCTTAGGGCTGGGTCTGCCTCCTCCCCCAAACCCCACCTCATGCCCTTATCCCAATGTGGACCATCGGATCCGTTCACCTCAGTGATTAGAGACAGGGGCGTTTTACCTCCAAGCTGCTACACCCCCGGCCCTATATTTTGTACTTAATTTTGAAACCGGGTCTCACGAAGTTGCGGAGGGCATCACTGAGTAGCTGAGGCTGGCCGCGAACCCGGATCCTCTGGTCTCTGCCTCCCAAGTACTGGGATTACAAGCGTCACCACCACGTCCAGCTTGTCTCTTGTCTTTTGTGTGTGTGTGTGCTTTTTGGGTTTTTTTGCGGTACTGGGGATGGAACCTAGGGGCATTCTACCTCCAAGCTACACCCTCAGCCCCCCTTTTTTAAAATAGAGTCTCATTGGGTTGCTGAGAGTCTTGCTAAATTGCTGAAGCTCCCCTCAAACCTGCAATCCTCTGTCTCAGCCTCCCAAGTTCTGAGATTATAGGATCCCAGAACCACCATGCCCGGTTTCTAAGGCATGCTTTTAAAACACAGATTCCAGCCCGGTGTGGTATTGCACACTTGTAACATCCCCAGTAACACACACACACACACACACACACACACACACACACACACACATAAATAAATAAATAAATGAATAAATAAATAAATAAATAAATAACCTTCCTAAATGCACTGAATCAGAAGCTCTTTGACTGAGCCCCCGAAGTCTGAATTCATTTTTGCTTTTTTTCTGGTGCTGGGGATTGAACTCAGAAGCATTCTACCATTAAGATACACCCCCCAGCCCCATTTTATTTTTTATTTTGAAACAAGGTCTTGCTAAGTTGCTGAGGGTCTTGTTAAATTGCTGAGGCTGGCCTCAAACCTGTAATCCTCTTGTTTTAGCCTTCTGAGTAGCTGAGATTACAGGCATACACCCCCACCCCTGGCTATTTGTTTTTGTTTTGTTTTGTATTGTGTTGTTGGGGACCTGCCTGAGAGCCTTGAACATGTTGGGCAGATGCTCTACTGCTGAGCCACACCCTGAGCCCTCCTCAGGTACCTGAGATAGAACCCAGAGAAGTTCTACCTCTGAGCTATCCTCACTCCTATTTTTTTTTTTTTTGTTTGCGGTACCGGGGATTGAACCCAGGGGCGTTCTACCTCCGCGCTACACCCCCGGCCCTATTTTTTTATACTTTATTTTGAAACCGGGTCTCACGAAGTTGCAGAGGGCCTCACTAGGTAAGGAGAGAGAGAGAGAGAGAGAGAGAGAGAGAGAGACAGGGAGAGAGAGAGAGCTGAGGTTGGCCGCGAACCCGGATCCTCCGGTCTCCGCCTCCCAAAAGTACTGGGATTACAAGCGTGCGCCACCACACCCGGCTTCACTCCTATTTTTTATTTGTTGTTTTGAAACAGGGTCTCACTAAATTGCCAAGGAGGGTCTCGAAGTCATGATCCTCCTGTTTCAGCCTCCCAAGGACTGGGATTATGCCTGGCTCCCAGGTGATTTTAATTCAGCCAGATGAAGGGCGAGCAAATAGGAACTAGGGCTCGGGGTGCATGGACTGCAATCCACTCTGCTCAGTCTATTTCAAGCTTCCTCTTCCAGAACATGTCAACAACTCCCTTGGCCCGCTTGGTTCTCTCGGTACAGGCAGAGGATGGGGAGGATGAGTCCCAGAGCCTTCATTCCACCTTTCACCTCTTGCGCCGCCCAGTGGCCACACCTGGGAGAGGGAGCAAGACTTGCTCACTGGGAATTGCCTACCTTTGCTTCCTACCTCCACCCCAGAGTGCCTCTGGCCCAGAGAGCTGCTTCCATGTCTGGCAGGAAGGACTACACCGCCAGCACGCTGCCACAATGAATTTGGGCATGGGGACTTTAAGTGGATGAAAATGTTACTTAATTTGATAGTATTTTTAGGTGCCCTCCCTTCTCTTGTGATAGAAATTATTCATTTATTGGTACTGGGATTGAATCCAGGTGTGTTCTACCTCCAAGGTATACCCCCAGCCCCCCCCCCCTTTTTTTTGGTGCTGGGGATTGAACCCAGGGGCATTCTTAACTCTGAGCTACATCCCCAGCCCTATTTTATTTTTCTTTTGAAACAGGGTCTCACTAGGTTGATGAGAGTTTCACTACTTGCTGAGGCTGTCCTCGAACCTGCTATCCTCCTGTCTCAGCCTCCCAAGTACTAGGATTACAAGCGTGTACCATCACGCCCAGCTTTTATTTTTTATTTTGAAACAGGGTCTCGCTAAATTGCTGAGGCTGGCCTCCAACCTGCAATCCTCCGGTCTCAGCCTTCTAAGTACTAGGATCGTGGGCATGCCCAAGCCCGGCAAAATTATGTTTTTAAGTTAGAGACTTAAGTCCTGACACAGATCCTAACAGGTTGGAAGAGCAAATTAGAAAAGGGAGTTCAAGCCAGGTGTAGTGGCACACGCCTGTAATCCTAGTATTTAGGAGGCTGAAACAGGAAGATCTCAGGTTTGAGACCAGCCCCAGAAGCTTAGTGAGGCCCTCAGCAACTTGTAGAGACCCTGTTTCAAAATAAAAAATAAAATAGGGCTGGGGGTGTAGCTCAGAGGTAGAATGCCCCTGAGTTCAATCTTTCCAGAACCCCCCAGAAAAGAAAGGGAGTTGAGAACTCATCAGTTCATGGCTCCATCTGCTCTTTTTTTTTTTTTTTTTTTGGCAGTACTAGGGATTGAACCCAGGGGCGTTCTACCTCCGCGCCACGCCCCCGGCCCTATTTTTTATACTTTATTTTGAAACCAGGTCTCACGAAGTTGCGGAGGGCCTCACTAAGGAGAGAGTGAGAGAGACAGAGAGACAGAGAGAGAGAGAGAGAGAGAGAGAGAGGGAGAGGGAGAGAGAAGGAAAGAGAGAGAGAGAGAGAGAGAGCTGAGGCTGGCCCCGAACCCGGATCCTCCGGTCTCCGCCTCCCAAAGTACTGGGATTACAAGCGTGAGCCACCATGCCCGGCTCCATCTGCTCAATAGCAACATGCTCAGAGCACTTCTGGGGTTTTTTGTGTTTGTTTGGTGTTTTGTTGTTGTTGTTTGTTTTTGGTGCTGGGGATTGAACCCAAGGCCTTTTATATTCTAAGCAAGAGCTCTACCACTGAGCAACATCCCTGGCCAACACTTCTGAATTTAAAGTCTACTTCACTATTTCCAAAACCTCAGACTCCTAACAGCTGAGAAAGGCAGGAGAACAACAGCCGCCCTTGTGTAAACGCGGGGCAAGTGGCAGTGGAGGTGCCGGTGGTGCTCATGTGAGATGGTTCCACCACGAGGCAGCTCTAGAGTCCATGCCGAATGGGAGTTACCTCCTTAATATTTAGTGAGTTACTCTTGTCCTAGGCCTGTAACTTCCCAAGCTCAGCCTCCCCCGACTTTTCTGATTCAAAATGTGTTTCAATATACTACCTCCATTGTTTGCATATTTTTCCATGTCATTAGCCCTGTGTGTTTTGTCTATTGATTTTTTTTTTCTGGTACTGTGTTACTGGGGAATGAACCCAGGGGCATTCTACCTCTGAGCTACACACACAGTCCTATTTTATTTTTTTAGTTTGAAACAGGGTCTCACTAAGTTGCTGAGGGCCTCACTAAGTTGCGGAGGCTGGTTTCTAACCTGCCATCCTCCTGTCTCAGCCTCTGAAGTTGCTGGGATTATAGGTGTGAGCCACCACGCCTGGCTTGTCTGTTGACTTTAGATTTGCAATCCCCAAGTTCCCTTGGCAGGTGCCCCTATCGAGTGAAATTTCTCTATCACTCTTCCCATTTAAAATTTATGGTGGTACCAGGTGAGGTGGTGCACACCTGTAATCCCAGCAACTTCAGAGGCTGAGACAGGAGGATGGCAGGTTCGAAACCAGTCTCAGCAATTTAGAGAGATCCTATCTGGAAATCAAAATTAAAAGGGCTGGAATTAAAAGGGTAGCTCAGAGCCGGGCGTGGTGGCGCACGCTTGTAATCCCAGTACTTTGGGAGGCGGAGACCGGAGGATCCGGGTTCGCGGCCAGCCTCAGCTCT
>PVJS01047955.1:0-15248 GCA_004027185.1 Glis glis
AACACACACACACACACACACACACACACACACACACACACACACTAAATAAATAAATAAATAAATGAAATAAAATAGGGCTAGGGGTGTAGCTCAGAGGTAGAATGCCTCTAGGTTCAATCCCCAGTACCACAATAAGTAAATAAATAAATTAATAATAATAATAATAATAATAATAATAAAAGAAAGTTGCTAAGGCTGGCCTCAAACTTGCCATCCTCCATCTCAACCACCCAAGTACTGGGATCACAGGCATGTTTCACCACACCAGGCTTAGAATAACTTCTTGATAAACTAATGCTCCCTTCTTCTTAGGATTTTGGTATCAAACTATATAATTTGTCTAAAAGGGTGGGGATATTCACTGTTTCTCAGAGCTGTCAGCTTAAGGCCAAGTCTTCATAATTCCACAGAAAATTATTCATATTTTTTCAAAAGGAAAGGCGATGAGAAATGAGATAATATATTAAAGCAAATCAAATAAATTTACAATAAAAGATCATTAGGAAATGAAATCTTGTCAGCTGAGATAAATGGGCCTGATTATTATATTTAAGTCAAACTAAATTACTGTCCATGTATCTATTAAAGCATTTATAAGTGTCGAAAATAGAGATGTTAGGATCCTGTGACTGTAGGTGTAAAATCAAAGTGATTTTGATAAGTTTAAGGAAAAGGGATTTTAAAAATCAGAAATAGTATAAATATCATGGGAAGGTTTATGGAATTCCTTTTCTTAAACACTGCCAATAGTTTGGGGAGGTTAAAATAAAAAGTTAAACACAGTATTTGCATAATTAAATGACAATCTGTTGACCTTAGCTCCAAATAACCAATTATAAAAATGTTAAAGTTGGCAAAATCGTATATTCCTTTCTTAAATAACTAAGAGAAAGCTGCTGAGATAAATTCAATTTATATAGATAAAAGCAATCTGCTTGCTTGCTCTTTCTCTTTGCAGAAAACAAGTCATTATTTCTGGGCCTAAAATGAAACCTTCTTTATTTAACTAGATTTGTCTAACCAGACCTCTTAATTAAGCAGTTAAGCAGATATTGTTTGTTCTCTTATTTGAAAGAAAAAGGGGTAAAAGATAAGAAAAATGTGTGTGTGTGTGTGTGTGTGTGTGTGTGTGTGTGTGTATGTGTATGTGTTGTGGTAGAATTTCATTAAATCTATCACTGAGGTTTTCCAAAAACAATTCTCAGGCATCAGAGAAAGCTTGAGTTTTGGAAGCTGGATGATACCTGCTTTTCAAATCTGGAAGGGCAGAGGAGTACCTGTTGCCCCTGAACCATTCAAGTTCCTGTTTTTCTCATGTGCAAAATGGTGATTGGACTAGATGGTTTCCAGAGGAATCATTGTTAAGCATCGAGAAGTTTTTTTTTTTTTTTTTTTTTTTACTTTTTGGTATTGGGAATTGAACCTCTGAGCTACATCTCCAGCCCTTTTTATTTTTTATTTTGAAACAGGGTCTTGCTAAGTTGCTGAGGGCATCACTAAGTTGCTGAGGCTGGCCTGGAACCTGTGATCCTCCTGTCTCAGCCTCCCAAGTACTGGGATTACGCGCCTGCAGCTTCCATCATCTTTATATCCCCAAGATCAGTATAATATTTGGCACATAGTCGATGTCTAGCAAAAATCTTTTTTTTTTTTTTGGCAGTAGCGAGGATTGAACCCAGGGACATTCTACCTCTGGGCTACACCCCCAGCCCTATTTTTTAATCTTTATTTTGAAATAGGGTCTCACTAAGCTGTGGAGGGCCTCACTAAGTAGCTGAGGCTGGCCGCGAACCCGATCCTCCGATATCAGCCTCCCAAGTATTGGAATTACAAGTGTGCGCCACCACGCCCAGCAGCAAAAATCTTTTGAACTACTAGATGATCAAATGTATTACTAAGATTCATGGTTGCAAACAACAGAATTTCTACCCAAGTTGCCCCATATGACTTTATCTACCTTCTATATGAAGCAACCACCTCATAGAGTTGACAACTGATATCCAGGTCTCTTGCGGGTCATCTGCTTCGTGGAACACAAATCATGTGCAAACCCTAGCTGCAAGGACATTTTGGAAGTGTAGTCTTGATTTCCAGCCCCCACAGTACAAGAAGGGATGCCAGAGGGGTTAGAGAAGATACTGGGTGAGCCATTATGCATGTGCTGATACAGAAATTGAAGAGTTAGCTAGAAGACTGAATCAGAAAGAGAAATGAGCTAGGGCTGCTTTGCAGGTCTAGGGAAGACACAACTCATATTTCTCTCTCTCTTTTTTTTTTTTTGTGGTACTGGGAATTGAACCCAGGGGTATTCTACCTCTGAGCTACACCCCCAGTTTTATTTTATTTTTTATTTTGAAATAGAATTACTTTATTTTTTATAAGTTGTTGAGGATCTCACTAAGTTGCTGAGGCTGGCCTTGAACCTGTGATTCACCTCACTTGGCTTTACATTTCTTATTAAAACATCATTTTTACTTAATGATAAAGACTCAAGGTCTTAAGAAAGGGAGTGTAGTTGGCAAAGCTAGGCTCATGTGCCCATTTCTTGAGTAGGAGATAACTGGACTGATATTCTTACCAAAATAGTATGTGATGCAAAATTAATTACTTAACAGTAAATGGGGTGGTCTTGTGAGGTGGCACACATCTGTAATCCCAGTACTTGGGAGGTTTGAGACCAGCCTCAGCAATTTAGTGAGACTCTTAGTAAACTAGCGAGAACCAAAAAATAATAATAATAATAATAAAAAGGCTGGGATTGTAGCTTGGAGATAGAATGCCCCTGGGTTCAATCCCTAGTAAAAAAAAGAAAAAAAGTGAGATAAATGGGGTGATATTGCCAAAACAAAGAGATCTGGACTTATGGGCCAAAAAACTGCAAATACCCACTATAGAGTTTTAAAAAATAAGGAATGGTAGTTTGAATATCCAAATTACATTTCACACATTCTGCCTGAGGGTCCACATACCCAGAATTTCTAGCAATTAGAAACAAAGGGACTTATAGGGGTCATCTTATGGGGCCAGGTATATTGTAGTCTAAATTATATGTAGTAAACGCATCCTATTTAGATAGAGAGCACCACAGTCAAGATATGAAACATTCCCCTTTTTCCAAAAAAGCTGCCTTCTGCCCCTCTATAGTCAATTCCCTCCTCCATCCCCAGTCCCAGCCAACCCCAAAAGCCACGGATTTGATTTTGGTCTCTATAGTTTTGCCTTTTCCAGAATGTCACATAAATGAGAGCATGTCTGATTTCTTTCACTTAGCCAGGAGATCATTTTGAGTCTCTTTTCCACTCTACTAGGAGCATTTTTTCCAAACAAAATTTTCTGCAGAAGCCAAATATTAAGATGGATAGAAATGATCTGCTTTCATGAAATTAGGGTAAACCCAAGTCCAAGTTTCCTTCTGATGAGGCACACTGTAGTTTGTTCATGGAATTTTGCTTATTCCATGAATCCCAGAATCACGATCAGTTAAGAACCTGTGCTTTTTCACTAGGAATCGAACTACCAGATGGCCCAGCTATACCACTCCTCAGTATCTTTCCAGAAAAATTAAATGTAAAATACTGTAGTGATTCATGCATACCTATGTTTAGAGCAGCACAATTCACAATAGCCAAATTATAGAACCAACCCAGGTGTCCCTCAACAGATGAATGAATAAAGAAAATGCAGTATTCACACAGCAGAATTTCACACAGCCATAAAGAAGAACAAAATTATGTCATTTGCAGAAAAATGGGTAGAACTAGAGAATATTATGCTAAGTGAGATTAGCCAGTCTCAGAAAGTCAAAGGTCATATGTTTTCTCTTATATGTGGAAGTCAGAGAGAAAATGGAAAACAAAAGGGACTTCAGATAAATGAAGAGAGTGACCAGTAAAATAATGGGAGGAGATTGGAGGAGGGAGGTGGGGACGGGAAAATGAGGCTTGAGGAAGGGAACAGTTCAAATAGTGCCATGTCCATACATGAAGGTATCACCACCCATCTCACTAACATGTTCCGGGGGGCGAGTGGGATGCAGAGGGAGATACACAAAGTGATGTGTGTATATACGAATGTATCACTTTGAATCTTACTATGTTGTATAATTACAATGCACCAATAAAAGTATTTTAAAAAATTATCTGTGCCTTTTCAAAGTTGGTTTCTTTTTTTTTTTTTGGTACTGGGGATTGAACCCAGGGGCATTCTACCTCTAAATTATACCCCTGAACCTTTTTTTTTTTTTTGCGGTACGGGGGATTGAACTCAGGGGGTGTTTTACTTCTGAGTTATACCCCCGACCCTATTTTTTATACTTTATTTTGAAACCAGGTCTCACGAAGTTGCAGAGGGCCTCACTAACTAGCTGAGGCTGGCCAGGAACCCAGATCTTCCTGTCTCCGCCTCCCAAGTACTGGGATTACAAGAGTGCGCCACCATGCCCGCCCCCCCCACCCTATTTTATTATTTATTTTGAAACTGGAGCTCATTAAGTTGCAGAGGACCTCACTAAGTTGCTGCTGCTGGCTGCGGCCCTGCAATGCTCCTGTCTCAGCCTCCCAAGTACTGGGATTACACAAAATTGGGTTCTTATTGCCAAAATATTCATAGATCCCTTTCTAGGAAGGAAGGCATGATCTGGGAATATTATCAGAAATGCTGAGAGATTGTTCATCCTTAATTGACTGATGTGTGCATATATACTTCCATCATCCTGAAACCCATCAAGATGTATGATTACAATGCACCAATAGAAATACAATTATGAGCTGGGAGTGGTGGCACACGCTTGTAATCCCAGTACTTGGGAGACTGAGACAGGAGCATCACAGGTTCAAAGCCAGCCTCAGTTACTTAGTGAGACCCTGTTTCAAAATAAAGAATAAAGAATAGGGCTGGGGTTGTAGCTCCGAGGTAGAATGCCCCTGGGTTCCATCCCCAGTTCTGCAAAAAAAAAAAAAAAAATTATGGATTCTTAGTTGACCATTTTGCTAAAAATGTTCAGTTCAGATTTCACTAGGTGTTTAATGCCATCACACACACACACACACACACACACACACACATTAAATATTACACACTGAATATTACAAATATTATACTGACTTCTTTTAAATGCCACCACTAACTAGTGAAATGGACAGAAATGATTTGCTTTCATGAAATTAGGGTAAGTCCAAGTCCAAGTTTCAAATAAACTTGGAGGGGAGAGTCTGCAGATTGTGGCTTCTTGATCTGCCATTTGCCACATGTGGCTATAGAGCACTTGAAAAGTGATGAGTCCGAGTTGAGGTATGCTTTAGGTGTAAAGTACCTGCTTGTGTAAGCAACTGTAGGCAAAAAAGAATAAAAAATTACACAGATTATTTGTATATTGATTGCATTTTATATTGTATATTTTATATTGTATGTTGATTGCATTTTAAAATCAGTATCTTAAATATATTGGGTTAGCAAAAAATATGGTTAAAGTTAATTTCAGTGGCATTTAAAACACTTTATTTTTAAAAATGTGACTACAAGAAAATCTAAAAATCACATATGTAGCTCATATTCATGGTTTGCATTATATTCCCATGGGGCAGAGCTGATCTAGATAGATTGCTGATTATGCATTTGCTAATATTTCCCAGGAAAGGATCCCAAATCAGAACTTCTTTAATCTGGACCTCAGAGATCATGAGAGAGTCAGGTCACTTCCTTTTTTTTTCTTTCTAGTAAATTAAAAAAAAATGGCCGGGCATGGTGGTGCACACTTGTAATCCTTGTACTTGGGAGGCTGAGACGAGAGGATCTGGGTTCGCGGCCAGCCTCAGATACTTAGTGAGGCCTCCACAACTTAGTGAGACCCTGTTTCAAAATAAGGGATAAAAAGCCAGGCGTTGTGGCGCACGCTTGTAATCCCAGTACTTGGGAGGCGGAGACCGGAGGATCCAGGTTCGCGGCCAGCCTCAGCTACTTAGTGAGGCCCTCTGCAACTTCATGAGACCCGTTTTCAAAATAAAGGATAAAAAATCGGGCCGGGGGTGGAGGTAGAATGCCCCTGGGTTCAATCCCTGGTACCACAAAAAATAAAAAAGGATAAAAAATAAAAAATAGGGCTGGGGGTGTAGCCCGGAGGCAGAATGCCTCTGGATTCAATCCCTAGTACCACCAAAAAAAAAAAAAAAAAAAAGGGGAAATGTCAAAAGCAGTGTTACAAACATTGCTTTATATTTTTGCAAAATTTGTATGCAATAAAATATAAAAACACATTGCAATATAGTGTATTATGTTAGCAAAAAGACTGTTTCAGGATTCAAAAGAACTTCCTTCCACCTCTTGGTTTGCATCTGTAAATTGTATGTTAAGATGACTTCAAAAGTCCAAACTGGGGGCTTTTACAAATGGGAGGTCTGGACCTCGCGGCCCACCTCCCCTCCTTCCACCTTCAGTAGTGAGAGCCCTGTCTTGGATCTTTCTTGTTTGTCTCTACGTGGCCCTTCCTCCTGCCAGGCTTGCGGCTATATGCCTTACACATTAGTTTGAAGACTTACAGCAACCTGCTAGAAAGATGCCATTGCGAGAGGGTGAGAAAATGGTCTCCAGCTCTACCCCAGAATCTACTCTCAGCAATGATGTCCTTGAGAGGGTGGGGGGATCAGAAGCTTTAAGCAAAAAGAATAAAGAATAAAGACGCCTGTCTGCATACAGCCAGCTTCCCCTCTCACCTGCACAGCATCCAGACGCACCCAGAAATTGCTTTCTCAGGAGTGAATTGTTTGCTTCTGTGTCTGCTAGACTGCCCCAAATTGGAGACATTTTCAAAACCATAATGTGGAGGGGTGGGAGGAAAGCTATAGCCTGTGCCTTCCACCAGAGCACCACCTCCTAGGTACAAATTACTCATTCTAAACCCTGCATTAGGCAGCTGCCGCTTCACCAACAGGGCTCTCCGGTTTCTTATTCTACTCCATGTATATGCCCTTTATGCCTATAAAGTCGGGTTTTGTTTTGTGACTATGTAAATTGGAGCCAGGGGTGTTTCTTTTTTCTCTATGACTGGAACCACAGCAAGACCTTCTCCACAATCCAGCACTTTAAACACTTACGCGCTGTGTGGGCAGAAAAAAAGGAGGAAGGGCCTCTTGAACGTGCTTTTTACCTGGTTCAAACAAGAGCTTTGATTTTTTCCCCTCTTCCTCTTAATCATTATGGGGCTTGAAGTGAAAGCAGTATTCATAGAGTGTTTTTTTTTTAAACTCTGTTTTGGTATAGAATGCCTGGATTTTAACACTTAGATTATCAATGAAACAATCCCACAGACTTCTGGACTATGGTAGAATGATTTTTTTTTTTTTGGTCTAGGCAGGTTTTCTGCCCCCCCCCCCATGGTACTGAGGATTGAACTCAGGGGCATTCTACCTCCAACCTACACCCCCACCCCTATTTTATTTTTTATCTTGAAACAGGTTGTTGAGAGACTTGCTAAGTTGCTGAGGCTGTCCTTGGACCTGTGATCCTCTTGTCTCAGCCTCCCAAGTGCTGGGATTACAGGCATGCATCACTATGCCTAGTTTTTTTTCTGTTCTTTTCTAATGCATCTCTGCATGTTGCCTAATTTAAAAAACCCGCTAGATATTTTCTTCACCAAACTAGAGCTGGCTGGAAAAGACTTCCCCTCTTAGATGTGCATTTAAGCACCATTTACTGAGGCTCTGCTACATGCTTATTTTTGGAGCTGGGAATCCAAAGACAAATAGCACAAATTCTGTGTTAGTCAGCCTTTTGTTGCTGGAACAAAATATAGGAGAAAAAAACTTAGAGGAGGAAAGACTTCTTTTGGTTCATGGTTGCAGAGGTTTTATTCCATGGTTGCCCACTCCATTGCTCTGGGCCTGAGGTGAGCGAGGCATCATGGTGGAAGGGTGCGACAGAGGAGAGCTGCTCAGCTCATGGCATTCAGGAAGCAGAGAGAGAGAGAGAGAGAGAGAGAGAAAGCACAGAGCCAAGATACACCCCCAAGGTCACAGCCCAGTGAACTACTTCCCTCAACTAGGCCCTCCTCCTGCAGTTTCCATCCTGCCCAATGATGCCATAAATTTATGGATCCATCAATGGATTAATCCATCCATGAGGTCGGAGCCTTCATGATCCAATCACTTCCCCAGCCCCACCTCTAAACACTGCTGTGCTGGGGACTGTACCTCCAACACATGAGCCTTTGGGGGGACACTCTAGATCCAACATAACAAGGGGCCTGTCCTCAAGTGGCTCAAGGTCAGGATGGGGAGACATGAGAAAATGGACAAATACAACACAGTTTGGAGGTGACTCCAAGCTGCACCTGGAAGGACAGGTTGAGTTGGCCAGGAAGAAGGTGAGGCTAGGATGTTGTTTTTTTTTAAATAGACTTTAATTTTAGAGAAGTTTTAGGGTCAAAAATATTGAGCATAAGGTTACAGAGATTTCCCTTATATTCATCCCCCCAAAAGAGCCTCCCCCATTATCAATATCCCCTACTAGAGTGACATTTGTTATAAGTGATGTACATACTATTTGCACATTTTTTTTTGTGTGTGGTACTGGGGATTGAACCCAGGGACATTATACCTCCAAGCTACATCCCCAGCCCTAGTTTTTTTTTTTTTTTTTTTGCGGTACTGGGGATTGAACCCAGGGGCGTTCTACCTCTGCGCTACACCCCCGGCCCTATTTTTTATACTTTATATTTGAAACCAGGTCTCACGAAGTTGCAGAGGGCCTCACTGTGTAGAGAGAGCAAGAGAAAGAGAGAGACAGAGAGAGAGAGAGAGAGAGAGAGCTGAGGCTGGCCACGAACCCGGATCCTCTGGTCTCCGCCTCCCAAAGTACTGGGATTACAAGCGTGCGCCACCATGCCTGGCCCTAGGTCTCACGAAGTTGCAGAGGACTCACTAAGTAGCTGAGGCTGGCTGCGAACCCGGATCCTCTGGTCTCAGCCTCCCAAGTACTGGGATTACAAGCGTGTGCCACCACGCCCGGCTCTATTGGCACATTTTTATCACCCAATGTCTTTAGAGTTTACTATTGCTGTCTTACATTCAATGGGTTTGGACAAATGGTCAGTGACATGTATTCATTAATATAGTATCATAGTTTAATTGCCCTAAAAATTCTCTGTGCCCCACTGATTCATCTCTCCCTTCTCCTTAATCCCTGGCAACCACTGATCCTTTGACTGTCTCTATGGTTTTTGCCTTTTCCAGAATGTCATATAGCTGGGATAGCACACTGTGTAGCATTTTCAGGTTGTATCCTTTCACTTTGTAATATGCGCTAATGGTCTCCTTCTGCATTTTTATAGCTTGATAGCCATTTCTTTTTAATGCTAAATAATATTCCATCAACTGGATGTACCACAGTTTATTATCTATTCGCTTACTGAAGGACATCTTGATTCCTTTCAAATTTTGTCAGGGCTAGCTATTTTAAGCAGATAGAGTAAGACTCGTAAAGGACAAAGGGATGAGAGAGAAAGAGAGAGAGAGCGGCTTGGAAACTTGTACTTGGTGAAGAGTGTGAGGGGTTGTAGCAGAGAAGACTCATCTTTCATTTGGGGGATCATTCCAAAACCATGACGGGGATCCTCTGGTGGCTCTTCACCATTATAATGTGTCACCTTGTAGAGCTTGTCTGGAAATGATCATGAGAAAATCTTATATAGGATTCACAAGTTTACTTGTTAATTTTATAACCTTATTTAAAGCAAGCAAACAAACAAGCAACAACAACAAAATCCTTCTATTAAGACTATTTATTTGTTTGTTTGTTTTGGTACTGGGGATTGAACTCAGAGGTCTTCTAACTCTGAGCTACATCTCCAGCCCTTTTATTTTGAAACAGTGTCTCTTTAAGTTGCTGAGGCTGGCCTGGACCCTGTGATCCTCTTGTCTCAGCCTCCCAAGTACTGGGGTTACAGGTGTTTGCCTGGCATAGGGTTACCATGCCTGGTTATTAAAATCATTTTAAGTTATGGGTGATGTTATGAAAATAAATTCAAGGAAATAGTAACTTGTGGGTTTGCATACAGTTTGTCCTTCTTATGACTCAAAGAATTGTGTGGTTTGGGTTTTTGGTGAGGGCTCCAATGCATATTTTGGAAGGAAGCCCAACTTCGCAGGTTGGTGGTAATGATGGTGTTGAGTTATCCGGTTTAGCTGAATGCTGGTGAGCCACCCTCCATTTCGAAATAAACTAAATAATAAATGAGTCACTCTGAGAACATAGTCTACAGGCTCATTAACAGGAAAACAATTACTGTGCCTGTTCAATACTTTATGAACTAAGAAGGGTTTACACAACAGATTTAATTAAGCCTTTAGTGTGTTTATGATCAATCAGATCAATATTTCACTTAAAGAATTAAAGGCACCTTATTTTTTCCCTTGACAGACTTTATTTCATCTTATAAGGTACCACACATCGGCTGATCTTATAATATTCACTCTTAAACACACTCAAGTTATTGACGAGCTCCATCAGTATTTGTGTCTCTGAGAAAGACAGTAGTTCACAACTTGAAGAATTGGCATTTTATGGCAGTTTGCAAAAGTACTTTGCTAAGTGCAAGGTGCTATGTGAATATGTGAATGCCAGCTATTATTATTTTGGTTTTGCCCCCCTTCTTTTTTGTTTTCAGTACAGTGAAACAGCTCTATGTGAGGATCTTTGTTTTATACTCTGGAGCTATATAGAAATCATGTTGTAAAGATGTTCATATCCCGTGGCTCAATAATGTCATCCATTAGGATGAATCCTAAATTAAATAATTCTTTAGAAATAGAAAGTCACTCTTTTTATTGCTTGGTCACTATGAAAATAGAAACTGAATATTTAACATGGTGGTAATACTTATTAATCAAAAACCTCAGGAAATACTCAGCTGGCATTTTGCATGGTAATTATGAAGGTTGGCATAGAAAGATGGAAAGATGCTTATGCCAGGCTGTGTGAAACACAACAATTGTACACATTCATGTAAAATGAATAAGACCATGGAAAAAATTGTGGTGTTAGAATTTGGGGACGGGGTTAGGGAGATGGAATTTATTGTGCTATTCATTTGTTGGAATGTTTCTTAATATTGGTATGATATCTTATCAATGATTATTATGGGATAGGGCTCTAATCCAAAGCATGCCCACAAAATTTAATATTTAGGGCAACATTTAGAAGAAACTATTTCCTGATATGAATTCTAAAATTACACCGAGATCATAGAGAATAACAAATAAAAGAAAGGAAAAGCAGCTAATTCCTATATACTCACCAAAGGCATCATTGCATTCAATGCCAATTTGTTAAGGTCCTTAGCTTGTGGCTGGGAGTTATTTTTTAAAATAATTTTTATTGGTACATGACAGTGAGATTCATAGTGACACATTTATATATGCACATACCACTCTTTGGTCTGTTTCCTTCTCCACACCTCCCCTTTCCCTTCCATCCTCCCTTCCTCATCCCCTCCTACTGGTCTCCCTCCTAATTTTTACGAGATCCCTCTTCTTTGCTTTTTTTCTCTTTAGCTTCTACCTATGAGACAAAATATGTGGTCCTTGATTTTCTGTGTCTGGCTGATCTCAGCATTATGTTCTCCAGTTCCATCCATTTTCCTGCAAAACACATAATTTTGTTCTTATGATTAAGACTCCATTGTGTGTATATATACCACATTTTCTTTATCAATTAATCTGTTGATGGACACCTAGGCTCCATAACTTAGCTATTGTGAATTGTGCTGCTATAAACATAGGTATGCCTGTATCATTGTAGTATTCTGATTTAAATTCTTTTGGAAAGATATTGAGGTGTGGTGTAGCTAGGTCATATGGTGGTTGCATTCCTAGTCTTTTGAGGAAACTCCATACTGAGCTCCATAGTGGTTGAACTAATTTACACTCTCACCAACAATGTATAAGCACTAATTTTTCCCCACATCCATGACTGAGGGTTATTAATACTTGCCCTCTAGTGGCTTAAAGTTGTAAGCAGCCAATTTTGGTTTAATTTTTGGTTGCTTCTACTTCTGTCCCTGTTTGTAAAGATAATAATACCATAAAATTAAAGCACACATGGAGTATGTCTGAAAGTATCATAAGGTCAGTCTCTCCTAATGTAAATTAGCCTTTTGTAGTTTTTTGTTTTGTTTTGTTTTTTGTTTGTTTGTTTGTTTTTGGTACTGGGGATTGAATCCAGGGGTATTCTACATCCAAGCTTCACCCCCAGCCCTTTTTATTTTTTGTTCTGAAACAGGGTCTTGCTATGTTGCTGAGAGTCTTGCTATGTTGCTGAGGTTGTCTTCGACCCTCCTGTTGTAGCCTCCCAAGTACTGGGATTACAGGCATGTGCCACCACTCCTGGCTCCTTTGTAGCTCCCCCCCCCCATGTTTATGATGCGGAGTGGCATAGAAGTTGGGAGCCTGGGTTTTGCAATGGGAAGAACTGGATTTGTAATCTGAGGTTCTGCACCGCTCTCTTGGTGACCCTGGGAATGTCCCATCACTTCGCTTTACTCATCTGCTAAATGGGGTTAGAACAGTGGTACCTCATGGTGTATTTCAGGGGATGAAATACTGAAATGTGTGACATAGTGCAATGAAAGAGTGTAAAATGCTGTTACTGGTACTATTTTCCACTACTGATTCTGGGGTCCTGGTGTTGATCTTAGTGCTGGGGGTAAATAGAGAAATATAAAGTGTACATATGTCTTTTAAGGAATTTCCAACTGTTTAACGAGATATGTTTCCATGCAACCGTGATGAAAATTCATAATAAGTGAAGGCTAAAGGAGTGATAAAATTATATACCATTGCTTCTTAGACAGTATTTTTCAAATTTTACGTCTATGTTATTGGTATGTGTCCAATAGTTGATAGCAATCTACTATCTGGCAGTCAAATTGGCTGCACCTTTTCATTTTTAGTGGTATATAAAATAATGGTACATCTTTAACTGATAATGTCTCAGATTCCATAGAATATGGTAGTTAGAGGTGATATGTAACATTTAAAAAATATTTACTGTTGGGCCAGGTAAAGGGTAAAAGAGGTAATTAGCATTATCAAAAGAGCTGATTAGGATAAGCTGAAAGAGGAGGTGTAGGGATTCCAGGAAGGGAGTTGCTGCCAGAGTGATTCCTGTCTGGAGAAGTTTTGCCACCACACAGCTCCCTGAGGGGCCGCTCTGGCTACTTCTTCCTTGTTAGAACTCTCCCACCCTCACTGCATTCCTTTCAAGGGAGGCTTTGACACAGTTTTTCTTTAGTCTGATTTCTCTTTTCATCTATTTTGCGTTTGAATTTTGATTGCTTTCAGCAGAGTTTTCCAACCTCAGCACTACTGACATTTGGGGCCAGATCATTTTTGGTGGCAGGGGCTTTGCTGTGCCTTGTGGGATACTTGGCTTCATCCTTGGCCTTTCCCCACCAGAAGTTAGTAGCACCTCCCAGTTGTGACAACCAAAAATGTCCCCAGACATTGCTACTCATCCCCCGGGGCAGGGTGGGGACAAAATTAATTGCCCCCAGTTGAGAATTATTGGCTTAAAGAAATGGACATACCTATCATTTTTTCTTTTTTTTTTTTTTTTGCATATGTGAGCCTGTGTGTGGCAAGGAAGAACAATCCCAAACTTCAGAATTTTCTTTTGTAACTCTTGTATCATGCCATTGAAGCCTTGCCAGGGGACCACAATGCTGCCATTGTGTGCGCGTCTAATAAGCATCCGCTCACTCTTCAGTTTAGCATTAATTCTTAAGTGTGACGGGGGTGGGGGCTTGATGCCTGGGAGCATATTTTTTGTTAACTTTTTACTTTGAAATAATTTTAGATTTATAGAAGAGTTGCAAAGATGGTACAGAATGTTCCTGCATGCCTTCTCTCAACTTCCTCTCATGTTCGCATCTTACGTAATTGTGGTACATTTATCAAAACTAAAATCTTAGCATTGATTGATACAGTACTATTAACAAAACTACAGTCTTTATTTGGACTTCCTTAGTCTTTCCACAAATGTCCTTTTCAGGATCCAATCCAGGGTTCTTCATTGCACTTGGAGGGAACTTTTTATTTTATTTATTTATTTATTTATTTATTTATTTATTTATTTATTTATTTTTGGTACTGGGGATTGAACCCAGGGGCATTCTACCTCCGCACTACACCCCCAGCCCTAGTTTTTATTTTTATTATTTTTATTTTGAAACCGGGTCTTGCTAGGTTGTTGAGAATCTCACTACTTGCTAAGGCTGTCCTCGAACCTGCAATCCTCCTGTTTCAGTCTCCCAAGTACTGGGATTACAAGTGTGTGCCACCACACCTGGCTCGTTATTTTATTTATTTTTGTGTGGTACTAGGGATTGAACTCAGGGGTGTTCTAACTCTGAACTACACCCCCAGCCCTATTTTATTTATTTTTTGAATTTTGAGACAGGGTCTTACTAAGTTGCCATGTGCCAGCCTTTAACCTGTGATCCTCCCAAGTACTGGGATTGTAGTTGGTTGTGTGTGTGTGTGTGTGTGTGTGTGTGTGTGTGTGTGTGTGTTACTAGGGATTGAACCCAGGGACATTTTACCTCTGAGTTACACCCTAAGTCCTTTTTATTTTTTGTTTTGAAACAGGGTCTTGCTAGGTTGCTGAGAGGTTCGCTAAGTTGCTGAGGCTGGTCTCGAACCTGCGATCCTCCTGTCTCAAACTCCCAAATACCATGCCCAGCTGATTTTGTTTTTTTTTGATGGAAAGAATATAGAATGTATTCCTGAAAACCTGCTGATTTTCTAAGAAAATCTAAAAACTTCTTGTAAAAAATGCAGACATTAAGGTAGGTAAAATATATGACAGTGAGCAGAATTTTGTAAGTTGAAGCTCATCCCCATCCTCACTTGTGAAGATAAAAAGTCCCCCCCCTCACTTCTGCACACAGTGGAAAACCTCATCTGGAACTGACCCTGTCTGAGGCAAAAACAGCTACGGCGGGACCTATTTTCCACATCTCTGAAAAATAACCTACAGGTGGCTCTTTCTTGACTCTCAGTCAAAACCACCCTCATTTCATGATTTTTTTTTTTTTTTTTTGCGGTACCAGGGATTGAACCCAGGGGCGTTCTACCTCCGCGCTACACCACCGGCCCTATTTTTTTTATGCTTTATTTTGAAACCGGGTCTCACGAAGTTGCGGAGGGCCTCACTAGGTAGAGAGAGAGAGAGAGAGAGAGAGAGAGAGAGAGAGA
>PVJS01047957.1:0-15246 GCA_004027185.1 Glis glis
AAAAAAAAAAAAAAAAGGAATAAAAATAGGGCTGGGGGTGTAGCTCAGAGGTAGAATGTCCCGGGTTCAATCCCCAGTACTGCAAAAAATAAAAAAATAAAAAAACCGCTTCTCGCATTAAAAATCTAATGAGACAGCCAGGCTTGGTGGTGCATGCTTGTAATCCCAGTACTTTGGGAGGCGGAGACCGGAGGATCCGGGTTCGCGGCCAGCCTCAGCTACTTAGTGAGGCCCTCCGCAAATTCTTGAGACCCGGTTTCAAAATAAAGGATAAAAAATAGGGCCGGGGGTGTAACACGGAGGTAGAACGCCCCTGGGTTCAATCCCCGGTACCACTAGTAATAATAATAATAATAATAATAACAATAAAAATAAATAAAGCAGACTTTTAAAAGAGTATTTTGTCACCTGGGAAATTATTAATAATGACATATTAATATTGATATATTAATAGTTATATATATTTAAGAGGGCACAAAACAGTTTAAACCCAATTAGGCAAAATAAAAAATACTTAAAAGTAATACATATGCATTAGTTTATCAATAATGTCTCTGGGTAATGACATAGACTTCTTTCATTTTGCTTATCCATAGTTCCTATAATAAATGTGTCATATTAATAAAAAGGATAAAACTACTTTCTTTTATTTCCATATGGTGGTGAAACTAAAGGCCTAGATGGATACACCTTTTGGATATCACGAGTCTCACATCACAACGACTGAAAGGGTGCTACTACTGTCACTTAAGCCAGAGATTTAGGACTGCTAAGCATCATGCAATCTGAGGGTCAATCTAACATGACAAAGGATATCCTGTCCTGACTGCCAACAGAGCCCCAGTTGAGCAACACTGCTTGGAATGGTTGAATTACAGAATACCATTCACTGACTACTTAATACACCAGGTGCTTTCAATAAGCACTAAGACTTTAAGGCTTCCTCTAATTCTTGTCTATATTAATTGTTCATATCATACCTTTAATGCTTTCTCACTTAGAAAGTAGCAATTATGCCTCAACTATATTTCTCTGCCATTAGCACAAAGCAAAGATTTTAATTCATTCAATAGCTTTTCTCTACAAGCCAGTATGAGGTTTTCATTTAAATAAAATATTAAACAAAAGGAGAATGGTTCATTTGTCTGGAGCCTTTGTCCTTGTATAACCACTCTACCTGGTCATGCAAAGAAAATCTGAAAATGCAAAAGGTTAATAGCAGCTAACATTTACTAAGTACTTACTATGTGCCAGGAACTGGGCTGAACACCATACATATATTGTTCTCTTTAATCTTACAACCATCACTGGGAAAGGAACTATTATGTTTGTATTTTACAGATGAGGAAACTGGGGACTTTAGAGATTAGTTATAGGCCCAAGGTCACATAACTAGCAAATGCTCCAGCCTGAGAATGATTTCAAAGTCCACATTCTTCCAATTCATGGGGGTCGGGAAGAGGGGAAGGCTTATGAAAAACAAAAGTATTTAGGTGAATCAAGCAGGAGGGAGACTTTGGGGCTAACATGAAATTCTGTTACTTAGTACGAACCTTCAATAATGACACCTCCACTGAGAAATACTAATCTGACTGTAGAACACAGAGACTATTGTTTTCAGGGTACTACAATAATCCTTGAAAAGAGTCAATTCTTATATTCTTTAATTTCAAAAGGAATTTAGTCAAAAAGGAAATCTTGAGTACAAAGAAAAAAGCATATTCCCTAAAAAATGGCAAGCACTTTCTAATGGCATATGAATTACTCAAATTTAGTTTAAAAAACTACTTTTAGGACTAGGGGTATAGCTCAGTGGTAGAGTGCCTGCCTAGCCTGTGTGAGGCCCTAGGTTCAACCCCCAGCACTGCTAGCTAAATAAGTAAATAAATACTCTGAAAACTCTTATATATAACAGCAAGTTGTGGGTAGAATTATAAAGTAGTTCCTGAGTTTTCTGGTGAATAGTTGGTATCACAAGGAAGATGACAGTAGTTACAAAGGATTATCGAAAAGCTCAATGAAATGTACCAAATATACTGGAGGCTTTCATTTCAAAGTGATATGAAACATTTTCCAATTCATACAATCTACACAATATATCAGCTTGAAATGTTGACTATGTTATTCAAATTTTCACTAAAGAAAAAAATTTGAGAGAATCCAAGAATTCTGCATTCCTCCAACTTGAAATCTACATGACAAACATGACAAAATGTGAGGATCTCATAATTGAAAAACCTTAGCATTCTGAAGTGAAATTTTGAAAGAAATACAATTTTTTTCACAAAGATTAAAAACATTTCAAAATTTGACTTAAAGCTACTTTATTATTTGGGGGAGGGAGTGGTCCCCAATACCGACATTCTATATGGTGAATGGCTTTAATATTAAAAAATTTCGCTCTAGGCCTGCATGTATCTTCCTTTAACTCTGAACATTGCTGAAAGATATATTTTTCAGTGCCACTTTTTTTTTTGGTACTGGGGGATTGAACCCAGGGGCATTCTACCTCCGAGTTATACCCCCAGACCTTTCAGATTTTTTTATTTGCTTTGAAACAGGGTCTCGCTACTTTGCTGAGAGTCTAGCTAAGTTGTTTCTGAGGCTGGCCTTGAAACTGTGATCCTCCTGTCTCAACCTCCCAAGTACTGGGATTACAAGCATGTGCCACCATGCCTGGCTTTCAGTGTAACTTTTTTTGGGGGGGGGTACCGAGGATTGAACCCAGGGGCATTCTACCTCCGGGCTACACCCCCAGCCCTATTTTTTAATCTTTATTTTGAAACAGGGTCTCACTAAGTTGTGGAGGGCCTCACTAAGTAGCTGAAGCTGGCCGCGAACCCAGATCCTCAAGTCTTAGCCTCCCAAATACTGGGATTACAAGCGTGCGCCACCACATCCAGCTTTCAGTGTAACTTTTAAAAGCATGTCTAATTAGGGTTTCATTCCTTATCTTTTTGTTTAAAACACAATGAGATTTGCCTCTGTTCAAGTTTTTTTTTAACTACGCTTCTTAATACTCAATAGAAAAATATTAATTTATTTTTAAAATACTATATTATCTTTGCATGATATAAAAACACTGAAATCATGTATTACAAATCCGTCTGTCAAAAGCTTTATAAGTGTGATAAATTTGCAGTCTTGCCAAAAACTTTTACTATTAAATACCTCCATTTTATGGGCCATTTCTAAATATTTTTTAAAAATAATTTTTAGAAACTATATTTATTAACAGCCAGCTATAGAATAATCAAGGGTTTGGAGGAATTAATAATTGAAGAAAGCAGATAACACATTTAGAAGGCATGTCAAAGTTACTTTGTTCCCCTTGTGTCTACTGAGAAGAGCCTCCCAATTTTAGCTAAGTTCAAGCCTAAAAACCAAATACACAGGAAAGACTATGATATTCCACTTTCTGGCATGAGATTTCCCTTAAAAGATTCTTATTTTCCAAATGGCACTGTGTTTCAACAAACATTTGCCACCTCATGAAAAAAGTCAATCAGAAAAAAAGACCTTAGTCTGATTCTTATACCAATAATAATGGTGCTTATTTACTAGGAACTTTTCACATGCTAGGGCATGTCCAAAAATTCTGTGACGATCTTCATTCTCTTCTATAACTAAAAGAAATTGGGATATATAAGGTAGGTGACCTCAATCGAGACCAGATAGCTATCGAGTAGCACAGCCAGGATTTGAGCTGAGTGCTTTCTTTAACTGGGGCAGGGCAACAAAAGCCCAATCTTGTACAAAGAAACATTTTATTCTTTGTAAATTAGTAACATACAGAAAGACATAAGGAATATATAAATTAATCTGTGTTGTTATTGTAAAGTAATACATGCTTTGATTTATTTCCCCCTCCCACACTTTATGTTAAAAAAAGGTTCAGGTAGCTAAGCTTTACCTCTATACATAGATATTGACAGTGAGGCATTAATAAATGTAGGATAAAAATTTACTAAGCATCTCTAGTTTCCATCTCAAAGTAAAACATTTTCCATCTCAAAGCTTTGTTTAAAAGTGGGTGTCTAAACAGTTCTCAGCTGTTTTAGCCTTACTTTGGAATGTTGAGGGCAATGTAATTAAGAAAAAGGAGACTAAAAACAAGAGGGGCACAAACCTTGCTTCTGGTCGCTAGCTGCAGTGACAGGGGTGCTGGCAGCAAGATGAGCGCTCTCCACAGTCCCATAAACCACAGGGCTGTGCTCGGGGACCTGGCTGGGCAGCTGCTGGGATTTGAAGTACAAAAAAGGGTGATAATGAGTGAGCGAACATAAAAACTAGCAATATGGAACCCAAGCAAATGGGAAAGACAGAAAGGGCAAGAGGTCACAAAATTAAAACAAGAGAAGCAAGGAAAAAATACATAGGCCAATATAATAAATTCAAACATTACATGGGAAGACAGGGAAGAGAAGGAAAGAGGCAGCAGGAAAGGGGGAAGGAAAAGAGATGATTACTACCAACAACAGCAAGACAGCACAACAGTCATTAGTACATATCATTCTTCAGTGTTCCTTCTAAGGACCAGCCGACTTTTCAACCTTACAACACAGGTCATCTCTGAGAAGAATTTAACCTCCTCCCAAAGACCCAAAGGAGCTGATCAATTTCACTTAAAAACTACCTAGCAAAGTAGTCATCTGTCAATACCAGAACAAACAGAAACTACAAAGGGCTTAAAAACCAGTCACTGATTCAAGAAACAATATGCAACAGTCATGATTCCTGTGAAAGTCCTACAATCATACAGAGGAAGGGCGACTTGGAAAGCATCTAAATGTACTTTAACCAGAAAATGTTAAGTTCTCAGTCAAGGATATTTATCTTTTCAGAATCAGAAATGCAAATAAAATATCTGACTTTTCAGAACTATGAGGAAATTTGACCACTGTATTGGAACGAGAAATGTCTATCAAAATACAAGCCAAGTAGACTGAGAAAACTGCACCTTAGAGGGAATAGAATTACACAAGAGGACAAGAACACACATTCTAATTCACATTCCTGGCAGGAACTTCTTCTGGATCTCAGGGTTACTCAAAAGTCACAAAACAGTGTCTCTCCTCGAAGATCTAAGGTCATTCTTTTGTAGCTTCATCTCCCACATGGATGGTTACCAGTGTTAAAGAGCACAACTCCTGCATAATTCTGTTTTCCACTGGGTGGCGGGTGGGCATATTATAATGTGGGTGAGTTTAAGTGCACAGGGCAACTTAAAAGTGAGGGCTAGTAAAAATTATTTTTAAGTGCCTAGTCTCAAAATTCTTAAATTGGGAATATAAATGAAATGAACACAACAATTTATGGCAACAGACATCATTTAACTTTTTTTTTTTTGCAGTACTGGGGATTGAACTCAGGTGCATTCTACCTCCAAGCTACACCCTCAGCCCTTTTTTTTTTATTCTTTATTTTGAAACAGGGTCTCATTAAATTGTTAAGGACCTCAGTAAGTAGCTGAGGATGGCCGCGAACCTGCGATCCTCCTGTCTCAGCCTCCCAAGTACTGGGATGACAAGCGTGCGCCACCACGCCCGGCACAGACATCATTTAAGTAACAATGCTTTTCAGAATGTACATGTAATTCATATTTGACTATCTATGAACTGCATAGAATAATACATAGGAAAAGGAAAAATACTATCATTTTACTTATTCAGACCAATTCCACAATTACTTCTAATTGAAGACTACTAAGATTGTATTTCCATAAAGAAAAAATGAAGTTTTAGCTGGGTATGGTGGCACACGCTTGTAATCCCAGTACTGGGAGGCTGGGACCAGAGGATCCGGCCAGCCTCAGCTACTTAAGTGAAGCCCTCCACAAGTTAGCAAGATCCTGTTTCAAAATAAAGAACAGAAAAAAGTCGGGCTGGGGATGTAGCTCAGAGGTAGAATGCCCCTGGGCTCAATCCCCAGTACCGAAAAAAAAAATGAAGTTTTATTTTCATTTTGAATCATAGAGAAATAGTACTGTCATGATTTACTATATTCTAAATCCTTAGTTTCAGTAAAATAAGTTTGTACTATTATTTGTTTATTTTTGTAGTACTGGGGATTGAACCCAGGGGCATTCTACCTCTGAATACCCGGCCCTTTTTATTTCTATTTATTTATTTTTTATTTTTTGTGGTACTGGGGATAGAACCCAGAGGCTTCTACCTCTGAGCTCCACCCTCAGCCCAATTTTTTATTCTTTATTTTGAAACAGGGTCTCACTAAGTTGTGGAGGGCCTCACAAGTTGCTGAGGCTGGCCGTGATCCTCCTGACTCACCCTCCCAAGTACTGGGATTACAAGTGTGCACCACCACGCCGGCTTTATTTTTTTTGTTTTTGAAGCAGGGTCTCACTAAGTTGCTGAGGCTGTCTTTGATGAACCTGTGATTCTCCTCCCAAGTACTAGGATTACATGTGTGCGACACCATGCCCAGCTAAAATTGTACTATTCTTTCTTCTTCCTTCCTTCCTTCTTTCCTTTTCTCTTTTCTTTTCTTTTCTTTCTTTCTTTCTTTCTTTCTTTCTTTCTTTCTTTCTTTCTTTCTCTTTCTTTCTTTCTTTCTTTCTTCTCTTTCTTTCTTCTCTTTCTTTTCTTTTCTCTCTCTTCTCTCTCTCTCTCTCTTTCTTTCTCTTTCTTTCTTTCTCTCTCTCTCTCTCTCTCTCTCTCTCTCTCTTTTTCTTTCTTCTTTCTTTCTTGTACTGGGGATAGAACCCAGGGGCATTCTACCTCCGGGCTACAGCCCCAGCCCTAATTTTTATTCTTTATTTTGAAACAGGGTCTCACTAAGTTGTGGAGGGCCTCACTAAGTAGCTGAGGCTGGCCGCAAACCCAGATCCTCCGGTCTCAGCCTCCCGAGTACTGGGATTGCAAGCGTGTGCCACCACGCCTAGCTTAAATTGTACTATTTTAAACAAAAACATAGGAAGTCTTCATAGCTAAAAATGAAAATACAATTCAACTGGCTGAAAATATTGGAAAAAAGAAAATCTTTCATGCTACTTAGAAGATATTAAACAGTTATCTGTATTTCCCAGGAAAGAAAGATTTATAAATCCTAAAGAAAATATTAACTACTCCAATTGCCTGGGAAATTAATATCTAAAATATAGGTCAACAAAATGACATCCATAGATAAGGTGAGATGTTCAAGACAGTAAAAGGCTACTGATACCTATAAATTTGTATAGATCTGAGGACTTTTCAATATAACATACCCTCAATCATATAAAAGAGATAACTACACAAACATTTGGAAATTAATAAAACCCTAGTAAGAATTTACATATAAAGAGTCATAAGAAAGGACTGAGATAAGATGTTTTTTAAGTACTAATTCCAAATCCAAGTATCCAGTACAAAGTTCTTCATCTACCTACAACATTCTGGGGAAGTACGACTCAGTGTCATCAGCTATAAAATGAGAAGGAACTGAAGAGCCTATAGTTCTTTCAACATTAACATTCTATAGGCCTCTGAGTGCCAAGAAATAATAACATATTAAAATATAGTAAAAAACCTTAGTCTTGTTTTGGATTAACTTTAATTTGGGATAATCTCAAATTTTTGGCATATTGTAATTTTACATCATATTGGGGAAGAGTGTCTCAGAAAAATACATGGACACAGCTCTTGGTGCCCTCCCCATCGGGTCCCTCATCCCTCCCTCACTCTCCCTGTTTATGTCTTTGAGACTGGAATTGGTAGTTTTATATACATTCATAGCATTATTTCAACTGTTACATTCTTTATGACTTTCTCCCCCCCCCACTTCCCTAATACCCCTCAGTCATTCTTTTGGAGTCTCTGCTCATCTATCTGATATTACTCAGCCATAAAGAACAAAGTCACACCATTTGCAGGAAAATGGATGGAACTTGAGAATATTACACTGAGTACAGCCAGTCTCACAAAATGAGTAGATGTATGTTTTCTTATGTCTAAAAGCTAGAGAGATATTTGGAAATAAGGATAATCACAAATTTGAGTTAATCTCTAATCTTATTTATTGTGTGCTAGGGAAGTAACTCAACTATAAGCAGTCTACAACAAGGCATTCCTTATCTTTTGAAACCATAACCATCAAATATTTTATACAATTAATAAATTATAAAAACCAGGGACCATAGAGAATACTGAGAATGAAAACATCACATCCAATGCTATAAGCATCTTCATCTATAAAAAGAAATTAAGCTATATTACTGAGAATATATTTAAGGGATTCCAAAACCACTATACTTCAGTCACATTCACTATTGGTGCAAACGAAAATTTATAAAAATCATTCCAAAAGTTCAACCCATATCCTCCAAGTACTGGGATTACAGGCCTGTGCCATTATGCCTAACTTTGGAAGTGTTCTTAAATACTTCTCTACACAATTAAAAATTAAATATTCTTTTTTTTTTTGCGGTACCAGGGATTGAACCCAGGGGCGTTTTACCTCCGAGTTCCACCCCCGGCCCTATTTTTTATCCTTTATTTTGAAACCATGTCTCACTTAGTTGCGAAGGGCCTCACTAAGTAGCTGAGGCTGGCTGCGAACCCGGATCCTCTGGTCTCTGCTTCCCAAGTACTGGGATTACAAGCGTGCGCCACCATGCCCAGCAAAAAAAATTAAATATTCTTATACAGCAGCCCACATTTGTTTCTACCCAGAAGAAGGTCACCTTCCTTTGCTTTCTATTTTAACTGTGTACATGATATAGGCTGTTTAACTAACTACAAAGGTAGTTAAAGACAGGGGTCAGCAACTAAAGAACCAGGGGCCACAAGATAAGTAGTTTTTATATTTTTAAATGGTTGGGAGAAATATCAAGAGAAAAACATTACTCGACAAATGACGATTGTATAAATTCAAAACTTCACTGTCCATAAGTATCATTTTATTGGAATAGACATATTCATTTACACATTATAAATGACTGCTTCTGTGATATAATGGTAGAGTTGGGCAGTGCTGAAAGAGACAGTATGGTTGCAATGCTGAAAATATTTATCATCTCTTCCATTACAGAAAATATATTATAATTCAATGAGAGAAAGCCAGAGACCTCAAACAGTCATATAAATGTAAGCAAGAGTTTTACGTAATTTATTGCCATCATAAGAGGCTACTTCAATGTTTCATAATTTATAACTTTAAGTATAACTGATTGTTCAAAGTCCCATTCAGTAACTTAAAAATAATCCTTGTAAACCGGGCGTGGTGGCGCACGCTTGTAATCCTAGTACTTGGGAGGCTGAGACAGGAGGATCCGGGTTCACGGCCAGTCTCAGCTACTTAGTGAGGCCCTCTGCAACTTAGTGAGACCCTGTTTCAAAATAAGGAATAAAAAATAGGGCTGGGGGTGTAGCCTGGAGGTAGAATGCCCCAGGGTTCAATCCCTGGTACCACCAAAAAAAAAAAATAATAATAATAACCCTTGTATAAAATACCTCATTGTAAACTGGGCGTGGTGGCACATGCTTGTAATCCCAGGACGTGGGAGGCTGAGACAGGAGGATCACAGGTTCAAAGCCAGACTTGGCAACACAGTGAGGCACGCAGCAACCTAGTGAGACCCTGTTTCCAAATAAAGAAATAAAATCGGGCTGGGGGTGTAGCTTGGAGGTAGAATGCCTCTGGGTTCAATCCCCAGTACCACAAAACGAAGGAAGGGGGGGTAAGTGCTTGTGTGTCCTCCTGGTGTTTATCGTGCACAAAACATTGAGAATCTACTGGTGTCTTAGAATAAATTCTCAGCTTCATGGTCATATATTCTATTGAAGGAAACATATTAAGAAATAAACCACAAAATTGATAATTTAATTATAACAGCTATAAAAGTTATGCTGCAATGTAAGAGTAGAGAGATAACATATAATCTGGGGTTTGACTCTGTATGAGGATGTTTTTTGTTGCAGTACTTGGGATTGAACCAGGGGGTGCTCCACCACCGAGCTACACACCCCCAACCCTTTTTATTTTTTATTTTGAGCTTGTCAAGGTTGGCCTCAAACTTGCAATCCTCATATTTCAGCCTCCCAAGTAGTTAGGATTACAGGTGTGTGTCACTGTACCTGGCTGAGGAGTGTGTGTGTGTGTGTTTGTGTATTACTGGGGAACTGAACGCAGAGGCATTCTACCTCCAAGTTACACCCTGGGCAATTTTTATTTTTTTGTTTTGAAACAGGGTCTCCCTAGGTTGCTGCATTGTTGGGTTGGCCTTGTCTCAGCCTCCCAAGGGCTGGGATTACAGGTGTGCTCCACCACGCCCGGCAGATGACATTAGTACTAGAATGTTCCTTGTGCTTCACTGCCATCACCAATAGCCAAGAGATTTATTGATGAGGAAAAATAACAAACTCTCCTCTTCTTTCTCATTTAATATTTAAGAACTAAAAGGGAACTGTGAGCTTATTTAACACAACCTTTCATCTTACAGATGAAAAATTAGGGATTTAAAGATCTTAACATTCTCATCAAGGTCATAAATGTAACTGGCAAGTGGAGACCAGCAGCAAGTGTACTATGATGCTCTGTGACATCTGCCCATGCACTGTGTCTATGCACTGTGGTTGCCGGCTGGGTGCATGTACACACATGTGCATATTTTATACATAGCTGAGATATAAAATCTCTAAGAGTTATCCCACAGATCAATTTAAAACTTAAAAGGACAGTTTCAAATTCCATTTACTTCTCCTTAGGGCATAAATAACAACAGCCAAAATCTGTTTGTCCTCGCCAATCTCCTCATCTAAATGCTCAGCTCATGTCACGAATGTGTTTACTATAATTGCTGACTCAGCATCCAACTTTAGGACTGACAAGTTATTAGGAAACCCATTCATACCCTTTCAGCTTTGCCTAGTTAAATCTTTTCTGTGTGGTTGCTTGTGATATAGGCTGCTTATTCCTTATCTCACTGACAAAAACCCAATATATCCTACAGTTGCCGACCATGCTGATGCCCTGTGGGAAACCTAAGGGAGAATACCCACGGACCTTCATAGAGACATGATGGTACCAGTCTTTCCCTTTCTCTCACTGCCTCTCCCCACCCTGCTGGTTGAGCTCACTAATTCCTCCATGATTCCCTTTGGGCTCCTGATAGGACCCCTAACCTCAAAGGGATAGATAAATAATAAATTTTTCCTGTTTCATGTATTTTGGTTTCATTTCCTCGTGTCTCATCTACACATATCAAAACCTAATTTGCCCATGGCCCGGGCTCTCCTACAGATTGACTGTCTTGGTTTACAGCCACTCTTTATTTGGGAGGAAGGGGTGCTGGGGATTGAACCCAGGGGCATTCTACTTCCAAGCTACATCCTCAGACAGATTTTATTTTTTATTTGGAAACAGGGTCTCACTAAGTTGCCGAAAGCCTTACTAAATTGCTGAGGCTGGTTACAAAGCTGAAACCTTCCTGTCTTAGTCCCCCAAGTACTGGGATGACAGGCATGTGCCACCAGGGTTTACAACTATTCTTGAAAGCCCTCAAGACCAAATTTAAAAAAAAAACACAACAGATTGACTACTTGCCAAAATCAAACTCAATATGCCCCTCTTCAAACTCCCCATGTATACTCTACATATGTTTTACCACAAATCGAGGCTTTTAAGCTTGAAGAGTCACCCTTGCCTCTTCTCTCTCCCTTACATCTCTTGTACTATCTCACCTATACCTCACTAGTGGGTCTCTGTGAGATGACACTTTTTTTTTTATTATTCTTTATTTTGAAACAGGGTCTCACTGAGTTGCGGAGAACCACACTAAGTAGCTGAGGCTGGTGGTGAATCCGGATCTTCCTGTCTCTGCTTCCCAAGTACTGGGATTATAATCGTGCGCCAGCACGCCTGGCCACTTTTTTTTTCTTCATTTTTTTAATGTAGTACTGGATATTGAACTCAGGGGCATTCTACATCTGAGCTACATCCCCAGCCGTATTTTATTCTTTATTTTGAAACAGGGTCTCACTAAATTGCAGAGGGCCTTACCAAGTTGCTGAGGCTGGCTGCGAACCTGTGATCCTCCTGTTTCAGCCTCTCAAGTACTAGGATTACAGGTCTACGTCACCAAGCCCGGCTGAGCTGACACTTTTGAGTCTTTGCTACAATTCTGTCCCTCTTGGTCACCTCTGTGACCTAAAGACTATACAGAAAAGCATAGGAATGCCAGTGAGATACTAGTAACTAGTCCTCTCTCTCTCTAAGAGATTATAAATACTTCCTTTTTTTTTTTGCGGTACCGGGGATTGAACCCAGGGGCGTTCTACCTCCGAGCTACATCCCCGGCCCTATTTTTTATACTTTATTTTGAAACCGGGTCTCACGAAGTTGCGGAGGGCCTCACTAAGTAGAGAGAGAGAGAGAGAGCTGAGGCTGGCCGCGAACCCGGATCCTCCGGTCTCCGCCTCCAAAAATACTGGGATTACAAGCGTGCGCCACCACGCCCGGCTTAAATACTTCCGAGATAGGGAGGTACCCAGTAAAATCCGAAGTATTCTTGGGTACAAAGTTCTGATGCACAGGGCTGTCCCATCATCAGTCTTCCAACCAGAATGTGGTTCAGGATATATCTGAAACTATGCTGAAATTGCAAACTAGTAGCCCTGAGGCTAAATCTACTTGGTTTTTGTTGGCTGGCATTGTACTATCTGTTAATGGAATTAGTTGCCCACATTTAAATCTTGAATCTCCTTTTTAAAAACATAACTAAAGACTTCTAGCTTCTTTTGAAACACTGGGTCACCATTTTTACATAATATAAAAATCAGGAAGCCGGGCATGGTGGTGCAGGCTTATACTCCCAGTACTTGGGAGGCTGAGACCGGAGGATCCAGGTTTGTGGCCAGCCTCAGCTACTTAGTGAGGCCCTCCACAACTTAGTGAGATCCTGTTTCAAAATAAAGAATAAAAAATAGGGATAGGGGTGTAGCTTGGAGGTAGAATACCCCTGGGTTCAATCCCCAGTACCAAAAATAAATAAATAAATAAATAAAAATCAGGAAGAAATGACCTCATTATGTGCACCACTTTCTTAACGATCCAGAAAATGAGGTCAATATTAGTTGTCATCATGCTTCTGCTGTTATGTTTCTTAAGAAAAAGAAATATTTCTAGTATGTATCTCTGTTGTTATATACAAGTATGAATATGTCACAAATATAAATATGTCACATACATGAATATATGACGAGTCCCACCAATAATAAAAACCAAAGAAATAAAATTATTTGTTCATTCCATGAATTTCATGCATTTGGAAAGAAAACAGATTTGTAAGTATAAATTTGCATGCAAATCACCTAACAAACCTATGTTTCATGGAGGTTACTATATTCTCAAAAGAACTACCTACATAACCATGGTTGATTAAGGGCCAGTTCAAAGTGTACGCACATTCACTGTGCTTTATGATTACTGAGACACATATACTTGTTTATAGGCCCATGATCCCTGGGGAAAGATTGAAAGGAAAAGGATTTCTATGGCTAAGAACAGAGGAATAATCAGAAGAGAATAGGATCAAGCTTGAAAGATTAAACACACACACACACCCATACCTCACAGGGAATTTAAATGCAAAAAGACACATACATGTTCAAGTTGAGGATTTAAAGCAAATCAACAAAAGAGCATCAAATATACTTTTTTTTCTTTTGGTGGAACTAGGGATTGAACCCACGGGGCATTCTACCTCTGAGCTATACCCCAGCCCTATTTTTAACTTTTTTAAAATTAATTAATTTACTTATTTATTTGTGATACTGGGGATTGAACCCAGGGGCATTCTACCTCCAAGCTACACTCCCAGTCCTATTTTTTTTTTTTTTTTGTGGTACCAGGGATTGAACCCAGAGGCCCTCTACCTCCGAGCTACATCCCCAGCCCTATTTTTATACTTTATTTTTGAAACCGGGTCTCATGAAGTTGCGGAGGCCTCACAAGTAGCTGAGGCCAGCCGGGAACCCGAATACTCCAGTCTTCGCCTCCCAAGTACTGGGATTACAAGCGTGCGCCACCACGCCCGGCCCAGTCCTATTTTTTTATTCTTTATTTATTTATTTTTTTTCAAAACCGGGGATTGAACCCAGGGGCATTCTACCTCCGAGCTACACCCCCAGCCCTATTTTTTTTATACTTTATTTTGAAACCGGGTCTCACGAAGTTGCGGAGGGCCTCACTAAATAGAGAGAGACAGAGGGAGAGACAGGGAGGGAGGGAGGGAGCGAGGGAGGGAGGGAGGGAGGGAGGGAGGGCGAGAGAGAGAGAGAGAGAGAGAGAGAGAGAGAGAGAGAGAGAGGGGCCAGGCGTGGTGGTGCACGCTTGTAATCCCAGTACTTTGGGAGGCAGAGAACGGAGGATCTGGGTTCACGGCCAGCCTCAGCTCGCTCGCGCTCTCTCTCTCTCTCTACTTAGTGAGGCCCTCCGCAACTTAGTGAGACCCGGTTTCCAAATAAAGTATAAAAAATAGGGCCGGGGGTGTAGCGTGGAGGTAGAACGCCCCTGGGTTCAATCCCCGGTACCGCCAAAAAAAAAAAAAAAAAGAAGAGAGAGATAGAGAGAGCTGAGGCTGGCCACGAACCCGGATCCTCCGGTCTCTGCCTCCCAAAGTACTGGGATTAGAAGCGTGCACCACCACGCCCGGCTTTATTCTTTATTTTGAAACAGTATCTCACTAGGTTAATGAGAGTCTCACTATTTGCTAGGGCTGTCCTCAAACCTGCAATCCTCCTGTCTCAGCCTCCCAAATACTAGGATTATGAGTGTGGGACACCACACCTGGCTTACTTTTTTATTTTGAAACAGAGTCTCACTAAGTTGCTGAGACTATCCTCAAATCAGCAATACTCCGGTCTCAACCGACCAAGTACTAGGATTATAAGCTTGTGCCACTGCACCTGATTCAACTATACTTCTTAATTATTATTATTATTATTATTATTATCATTATTATTTTGGTGGTGCTGGGGATTGAGCCCAGGGGCATTTTACCTCTGAGCTACATACACCCCCAGCTTTATTTTTTACTTTTTTTTTTTTTTTTTTTTTTTGCGGTACCAGGGATTGAACGCAGGGGCATTCTACCTACGCGCTACGCCTCCGGCCCTATTTTTTATACTTTATTTTTGAAACCGGGTCTCACGAAGTTGCGGAGGGCCTCACAAAGTAGAGAGAGAGAGAGACAAGGAGAGAGAGAGCGAGACAGCTGAGGCTGGCCGCGAACCCGGATCCTCCGGTCTC
>PVJS01047958.1:0-15236 GCA_004027185.1 Glis glis
TAGGGCCGGGGGTGTAGCGCGGAGGTAGAACGCCCCTGGGTTCAATCCCCGGTACCGCAAAAAAAAAAAAAATTATAGATGATATGTGAATTTCAGTGTTGATTTCACATAAAAACAAAATACATGCTAAAGTATCAGTAATATCATTTACTCTGTGTGTGTGTGTGTTACTGGGGATTGAACCCAGGGGCATTCTACCTCTGAGTGTGTTACACCCCCAGCCCTTTTTATTATTTTTTTATTTTGAAACGATCTCACTAAGTTGCTGAGGCTGGCCTGGAACCTACTATCCTCTTGTCTCAGCCTCCCAAGTAGTAATGTCATGGTGTCTAGTGTTGCTCAACAAAGACAACATGTTGAGGAGGAAAGAATAGGGGTCCAGGACTCACATTTCCGGCTGAACTAGGACCTACAGAGGCCATAAATCATAAATTATACTCTCGTACCAATATGTAATTAAAACAAAACAATAGTAAGCCATAAATTAAGTATAACAGAGTCCTTATTTTTTCCATAATGAACAATGAATATTTTTTTGTAAAACATTTCCCTCTTTTTTTGGTACTGGGGATGGAACCCAGGGGCATTCTACCTCCAATCTACACTGCCAGTCCTTTTTATATTATTATTATTTATTCATTTTGAAAAAGGGTCTCACTGAGTTGCTAAGGCTAGTCTTGAACCTGTTATCCTCCTGTCTCAGCCTCCCAAATACTTGGATTATAGGCATGCGCCACCGCACCTGGCTAGAGCATCTCTTTTTTGCAGGGTGGGGTGTAGAAGGAAACACCAAGAGATGTTATGTGCATATATGAATGTATCACTTAAATCTCACTACGATGTATAATTGCATTGCACCAACAAAATTCTTTTTAAAAATAAATTGTATATTAGGAGCTAAATAAATAATTTTTTCCTTCCCACCCCCAAAAAAATTCTCCTATTACCCACTGGAGTCTCTTATTGGGAACCAAGTGGGAAGCCAGCCAGCAAGGGATTCTGGGAAATGTAGATTGCACACTCCCCGTCCCAGCAGTGTAGAGCTTAGTATGGAAAGTTCAGTGTGGGGCTGAGTGAGAAACAACAGTTGGCTATCTAGTACGGTCTGTGCCTTAGAGGCCTCAGCCCCTAAAACTCACCTCGTGTGTTCAATACCCTCTTGACTACTCTACTTTCATGTTTAATAGCCCAAACCAACTTTTGATCCACGCCTCCAGAAAAATGCTTCCCCCAGTATTCCCCATCTCAACAAATAACAATTCTGTTTTTTCAGTTGTTCATATTAACAACTGATTTTTCTCTTTCTCTCATCCCACATTCAATCCATCACCAAACCCTTATGCTCAAAATACGCCAAGAATCTGACCACTTCTCATTACCTTCAGTTCTGTGACTCTGTGTAAGCTTCCACCTGGGCTTTTTTTGGGGGGAGGTCGGAGGAGATAAATTCTAGGGATTGAACTCAGCGCCTCATGCATGCTAAGCACATGCTGTACCACTTAGCTGCACCCTCAGCCCCACCGCACCTGAAGTTTTGCAATGGTCTCCTAACCTACTCCATCCACAAGTCTATTCCCAAGGCAGAAGGATCCAGTTAAACCTAAATCATATCACATCACTCCTCTCCTTAAAATTCTACAATGATTCTACATTGCATTAAAGAGTAAAAGCAGGGTTTAAAAGTTCACATTATCAGAATGGCCTGTCCTGACCACCTTATATAAAACAGCAACGCCATTCATACTCCCCTGAGCTGGCTTTACTTTGTGTACTCATTTAGTGTTTTACATCCCTGCTGTGGACTGACTCATGCTCCCCATTCATATATTGAAGCACTACCCCCCCCAATTCAGAGGTATTTGGACTTAGAGCCTTTGGAAAGTAATTAGGTTTAGATGGCAGGTGCTTGTAATCCCAGTACATGGGAGGCTGAGAAAGGAGGATCCCAGGTTCGATGCCAGCCTCAGCAACTAAGAAGAAACACAGCGAGTTCCCCCCCCACACCCCACCAGGCAGGACACAGCAGAGAGTGTCCACCCACAAGCCAGGAAGACAGCTTTCCCAGGAAATAAATCCACCTGTACCTTGATCTCAGACGTCCCAGCCTCCAGAGTTGTGAGAAAATGAATCCCAGACATGTAAGGCACGCAGTCCGCGGCACTTTGTAAGGCCGACAGCCCAAGGTGTCTACGACAGGACTAGGACAATCCCGCTCTCCCTGCTAGATTATAAAGACCAGATTTTGGTTCGTTCACCACTGTATTCCCAGTCCCTAGTTACCAGTCAACACACAATATATTTGCATAATGAATAAATGATTGAATGAATGAGATGCCCAAAGTCTTGGCTACACTGTGCTGTAGCTTGAGCAAGCTCAGAGGCTAGCTGGTGGCTACACAGTGAAGTAGGGCTAAATGTGAAACTTAAATTTAATGTCTAAGATTAAGCAGTTGTGCGCCAGGCATGGTGGCGCACGCTTGTAATCCCAGTACTTTGGGAGACGGAGACCGGAGGATCCGGGTTCACGGCCAGCCTCAGCTCTCTCTCTCTCTCTCTCTACCTAGTGAGGCCCTCTGCAACTTCGTGAGACCCGGTTTCAAAATAAAGCATAAAAAAAAAATAGGGCCGGGGTGTAGCGCAGAGGTAGAACGCCCCTGGGTTCAATCCCCAGTACCGCAAAAACAAGATAAAAAAAATGTGATAAAGATTAAGCAATTGTGTGAATGGAATTTACAAATGGCTATGCAAGCAACCTACTCTGCACACTCTACTACATTCAGAAAATGCAAATATCAATTCTGCTTCTCCGGCTTTCTTCTGTTTGAGAGGGGTGCTCTCCACTACTGCAGCTACCCTGTCAGACTTCGGCTGGTGAACATCATTTGGGGATTCAGAAAATTCAGCATTAAAGTGCTCCAGCCAGATGTGGTGGTGCACACCTGTAATCCCAGTTCTTGGGAGGCTGAGACAGGAAGATCACAGGTTTGAGGATAGTCTCAGCAACTTAGCAAGGCCATGTTTCAAAATAAAACATCAAAAAGGCTAGGGGTGTAACTTGGAGGCTGGAGGTAGAATGCCCCTGCGTTCAATCCCTAGTAGCCCCCAACGTGCATTCCACATCCCAACCACAGACATGTGTTTATTTCTTGAAAGCTAGCACACAGCTAACTCCCCAAGACAAGGTATCAACTGATACTACTGAGATCTTGACTTATTTTTTATTTTTATTATTTTTTTGGTACTAGGGATTGAACTCAGAGGCATTATACCTCTGAGCTATACTCCCAGCCCTTTTGATTTTTTATTTTGAAACCGAGTCTAAGTTGTTGAGGCTGGCCTCAAACCTGTGAACCTCCTGTCTCAGCCTCTCAAGTACTGGGATTACAGGCATGCGCCAGGGCACCCAGCTGAGGTCTTGACTTTTTAACTAAGGCTGTGCTTCCTTAATTCCCCTAGAGGGAAGGACTGCTGTTAAAGAGATATAATTCACAGTGCACATCAGCTCTTGATAGTAATTCATCTGGCTCCACTAAAACAAAGCTCAAACCCAGACATGTTTCCTTGATTCTGCCGAAAATAAGCTTCTTTTCAAATCAGTAAGTAGTAACCATAGCTGCAAATCAAGACCAAATGGTCCAGAAATTAGAAGCAGTTTATAAATTCCAAGTCTGGGCTCACCAGAGCCAATTATTCTAACAGGGGCCACCTCAGTGTCTTTATTTGGACTCTCCAGATAGCCTGTTCACTGCAAGGTAAATGAATTGATGTGCTCTCTCCGCGTAATTGAGAAGAAACCTCTTGGATCACAGATTCATCCAGTAATTACTTTAGGATTCCTCTGAGAAAGTGTCCACATAATTTCCTTTGTATGTGTTTTCCAAAAGGACACATGTCTCCTATCCTGTGTTCTCTAAACCACAAATGTTCTCCATTGATTTTCTCAGGCTACAGTGTGTTGATTTCCAGCCCATAGTGTAGAAGGTGAAGGAAACAATAACCAGATATAGAAAACATCGATCTGCAACCATCGATTCGAGGCCCCAGGGTGTCAAGAGATTAGTTACTTTTAAGAGAAGGACTGAAGGTGACTTTCAACTACTTTTTATTGACTAATGCAGACCAGATAAACCCTTCTACTCAAAGCCAGGAACTCATCTTCAGAAGCTATAATGAACAGACCTTTTTACCCCCTTCCTTAAGACCTACATAACACTCTAACATGTTTTCCAAATACATAGAAACATATGATATGTATATACATATATATATATATATATATATATATATATATATATGTAGGGGGGTACTGGGTATTGAACCCAGGGATGTTCTACTTCTGAGCTACAGCCCCAGCCCTATTTTATTTTTAATTAGAAACAGGGTCTCGTTAGGTTGATGAGAGTCTCACTACTTGCTGAGGCTGTCCTTGAATCTGCAATCCTCCTGTCTCAGCCTCCCAAGTACTGGGATTACTGGCATGCACCACCACACCTCACATGATGTGCTATTTATTACCAAATGATTCATTGTTGTTTAATTTAACTATAATAATAACGTACTCATTTAGTGTTTACTGTGTCCTGGGAATTGTTCCACGTGATTTACATATACTAATTTATTTGAGCTTCACAACATCCCCCTGAGGTAGGTACCAATGTTATTCCCATTTCACAGAAGAGGAAGCTGAAGCACAGACAGGTTGAATAACTTGTGTAAAGTCAAACCGCTAAAAGTGGCAGAGCTCAGACTTTGAACACAAATATTTGGCTCCTAACATCATACTCGTAACTACTACTACTATATAATAGTAGCACTCCGACATTAAGGAAATTATGAGAAACTGCATTGAACAAAATTACAAATGAGAAATATTCAAATATCGGACATTATCCTGCATCTGAAGAAAGTGATATGGAAAAGTAACTTTTTTAAATTCTAAGTGCTTTTCTGGTTTTGTATTGAAAAATAATCCAGAAAAGGACAAAAGTGAGGTCTCACCCTCTAACTTGATATTCAGGGAAGATTTCCTACAAACATTTATAACTTTTAAGTTCTCTAGACTATAATCATTAGAGAAATGCAAATCAAAGGAGATACCGCTTCATATCCACTAGGCTGGCTAGCATTTAGAAAAGAAATCAGAAAGTAACAGATGTTGGTAAAAATGTGGAAATTAAAAAAAAAAGAAATTGGAACATTTGTTCATTGCAGGTGGGAGTGTAAAATGGCGTAGCCACTACAGAAAATAATAGAGAGGTTCCACAAAAAAATTAAACAGAGAACCATCATATGATCTCACAGTTCCACCTGTGGGTAAATAGCAAAAGAATTGCAAAGCCGGGCATGATGGCGCACACTTGTAATCCCAGTGCTTGGGAGGCCGAGACCAAAACATCCGGGTTCACGGCCAGCCTCAGCTACTTAGTGAGGCCCTCTGCAACTTAGTGAGACCCTGTTTCAAAATAAAGGATAAAAAATAGGGCTGGGGTGTAGCTCGGAGGTAGAACGCCCCTGGGTTCAATCCCCAATACCGCAAAAAAAAAAAAAGAATTGCAGGTGGGGATTCAGAGAAATATGTGTATATCCATATTCATAGCAGATTATTCACAGGTAAAAGTGGGAAAATCTTTTGTTACAATAAGTAATGTCAAGCCGGGCGTGGTGGCGCACGCTTGTAATCCCAGTACTTTGGGAAGCGGAGACCGGAGGATCCGGGTTCGCGACCAGCCTCAGCACGCATGCGTGCGCACGATCGATCGATGGATAGATCGATCGGTCTATCTCTCTCTCTCTCTGTCCCTCTCTCTCTCTATCTCTCTCCCTCTCTCTCTCTACCTAGTGAGGCCCTCCGCAACTTCGTGAGACCCGGTTTCAAAATAAAGTATAAAAAATAGGGCCGAGGGCGTAGCGCAGAGGTAGAACGCCCCTGCGTTCAATCCCCGGTACCGCAAAAAAAATAAATAAATAAATAAAAATAAAAAAAAAAACAATAAGTAATGTCAGAACTACCACCACAACAAAAGTCCTCTAGAATAAGATGTGTGTAATAGTTCTTGCATTAGGATCAATGAAGTAAGGTGAGGTTAAAAAGCAACCCTGATGTGGGGAAAGAGGATGGAGAGGTTGGATAATGAATACCTGTATTGGTCAGGGTTCACTAGACTAACAGAATTCACAGAATGAGTATATGGAAAAAGGGATTTATCAGATCAGCTTACAATGTAGTCCCGAGTTCCGACTGCACGTGGAGAGTCAGAGGAACCAGTAGCTGGTCGAGCGGTCTAAGAGCTGGAGTCTTAGGATCAGAGCAACCACTAATTCAGTCCCAGTCCAAGATGTGAAGATCAGGAAGCTCTTCGGAGAAACGATGGTGAAGTTTCAGTTCGAAGGCTGGAGGCCGACGATCTCAGACGAGAGCAGAAGATCAAGAAACTCTTCAGAGAAACGGCGAAGTTCCAGTTCTATGAGCTGGAGGCCGACGATCTCAGACGAGAGCAGATGCGTTTTCTTTGGAAAGAGTCGCGCATCCTTCTACACGGCTTTCTCCTTCTTTTATCTAAGTCCTGCACCTATCAGAACCCTGCTGCCTACATTCAGGGCAGGACTTTCTGTTTAATCTGCTGTTACACACCCAAAGTCACATGATCTTGGGTGTGTTATGGTCCGGTCAAGTTGACAAATTATATTAACTATCACAATACCAAATATAGTTCAACAGGAGAAACAAGTTACAGTGTTCTACAGAATTGTGGGATGACTATAGTTTACAATAACTTTTATATCTTATGAAGAAATAGAAGGGGAGACCTGGGAGCCTCTAAGCTTGAAGAGGTGATAAGAAGATGGAAGTGCTAATTACCCTGATTTGATGAGTGCACGTTACATACTTGCATTGAAACAGCATACAGTGCTCCATAAATAGCAACAATTATTTTGTGTTAATTTAAAAGAAAATATAAATTTTATAAAAAAAAAACTCAAAACTTCCAGGCATGGTGGTGCATGCCTATAATTCCAGGACTTGAAAGGCTGAAGAGAGGAGGATTGCACGTTTGCAGCCATCCTCAGCAATTTAGCAAGACCCTCCACACCTCCACAACTTAGTGAGACTCTGTTTCAAAACAAATAAAATAGGGCTGGAGGTGTAACTCAGAGGTAGAATGCCCCTGAGTTCCACCCCAGTAACACACACTCACACACACACACACACACACACACACACACACACTCAAAACCATTTACCGAAGTAAGAAATAACTCAAATTCTCTTAACACAAGATTTCAATTCTTACTCATGCTCATGCTACATGCTCATCCTGCATAAATCAGCAAGAGCTTTTGTTCCACACGGTTCTCTGCTCTCACAGCATTATCCAGAGAGTTATCTTCCCTCCTTCATCCCTGGGCTTTCCACTGTCTCAGTCCAGGGGAAGAATCAGGTCTCATTGGCCAGAACTAGTACCCGCCCCCCCCACCCAATTATAAAAAAGTTGAAAAATGTAGAGAAACTGCTTGATGAGTATTGACTCTTCTATACTTGAATCACACAGATATAATTTCCTCACTATAGGTAAGTCCAAAGTTGACAAAAGTATTCGCAAAAAAGCCTTCCTGTAACTCTCCAGTGATTATTTTTCATTCAACAAGAGCATCCCAACTACACACTGAGTGCAGGCACAGGGTAGATATTCAGTAAATATTTCCTGAAGGAAAAACAAACGATCCCTAATTATCTACTAATTGCTGCTGTTTCTCCCAGCGCAATCCAACTTCTAGAAATGTTAGGCAGAGAAAAAAAGAAATGACTTCTTTCTTCTCACCTGTCACTTGGCCAGAGAGCAAATGACCTTAACTCCCTGTTGGAGCATAAATCTTGACCATGGAGAGGAGACCAGGAATCAGACAGAGCCCGAAACTACAACTAAGCCATGATCACTGTCCAATGCGAAAGTCTCATGGTCAGTCCAAGATCCAAGGTCAGTCTATGTCCAAAGTTGCCACTTAAACATTTCAGCTTAGAGCTCCACATTTGCATTTTGCACAAAATTATGCATAGGTGACAGAAAAGAAAATGATGCAACCTAATCCAATGGCTAATTAGCAACACCTGCACCCAGGCAGTATTAGCATCTTGCTATTAGGTGACTGTGTGCATTCTGGGAAAAGTGATTATGCCTGTCAAATTATGACAGGACTGTCTTCATTTTTCAGTTCATGTAGAAATGTAAATGCCCTATTTTTAAATAGCTCCTCAAATTTTTTAGACATGACAATTGCTATCTTTGAATTTTAGTTACTGGTTGCGGTTGTCAGGGACAGAATTACAATTTCAACTCCTGAAAGATGAGAAAGATGCATTTACATGGACAAGCATGTCTTTCTCGGTATTAGTAGAAGAGTTCTGCCTGTTCTCCCGGCAATTCTAATGACTAGATACAAACTCCAAAGGTTGTAACACATGCTGAGACTCGTAATTCATCCTTAGGCTTAGAAGAAGACCCAGCAGGTACAGGTGCTTAATACGTATTTGTTGAATTGATTAAATTAGACTTCTGCCTCTTTGTTGATGACTCCCCAATCTCCAGTCCCAACCACTCTCCAAGCCCAGGGTGTGCCAACTTAGCTATCTTTCAACATTTCACTATTCCACAGACACTAATGCTCCACTACAGTAAGAATTTACATCTTTTTTTAAGTTTACAGTCATTCAGATCAAGAACCCACAGTATTGTGCCCAGCAATCCCAGTACTTCAAAGTTGAAACAGGAGGATCACAAGATCAAGGCCAGCCTCAGCAATTTAGCAAGACCCTCAGCAACCTAGAGAGATGCTGTTTCAAAATGTAAAATTAAAATAGGGCTAGAGGTATAGCTCAGAGGTATAATGCCCCTGGGTTTAATCCCCAGTAACCCCCCCCTAATTTTTTTCATAGTATTCCTTGTCCATGTGTAAGAAAAATCTTTCTTCTTCTTGTCCTGGAGGGACTGTCACATTGTGAAATGGATTTCAGAGCAGAATCTTAACCTGGGACCAGACAGAGTCCTCAGGAAATCCAGAAAACCCCTAAAACTCACACAAAATGTGTTAGTGTGAGCCGGGCATGGTGGTGCACGCCTGTAATCCCAGTACTTGGGAGGCTGAGACAGGAGAATAGCAGGTTGGTGGCCAGCCTCAAAAACTTAGCGAGGCTCTTAGCAACTTAGTGAGACCCTATTTCTTTTTTTTTTTCTTTTTTTTTTTTTTTGCGGTACCGGGGATTGAACACAGAGGCATACTACCTCGGCGCTACGCCCCCGGCCCTATTTTTCATGCTTTATTTTGAAACCGGGTCTCAAGAGGTTGCGGAGGACAGACAGAGAGAGACAGAGACAGAGACAGAGCGAGAGCTGAGGCTGGCCGCGAACCCAGATCCTCCAGAGTGAGACCCTATTTCAAAATAAAAAATAAAATAGGGCTGGGGGTGTGGCTCAGAGGTAGAATGCCCCTGGGTTCAATCCCCAGCACCCACTCACACACACACACACACACACACACACACACACACACTCACAGTAGGGGTAGGGTTGCTAAAGGATCCAGTGTATTCTAAAAAGGGAGAAGTCAGAATCTGGCTTTATGGTATGGTGCGTACCATTCATCCCATGGTTAAAATTGTGTGTCATAATTGCCTTCAAATGTCTAAAGGGCTTTTTGACATGAAAAAGAAAAGAATCAGATTTGTCTGGGAGGCTTCAGAGAACAGACCTCGCCTGGGGAAGTCAGAGGAGAGCTTGTGTTCACTCAAGAGACCCTGTTGAAACTCATTTAAGCAGAGTCTTGTCCACGTCTCCAAAGACCTTCTTAGGTTGACTAGGTGTAGTGGGAATGGGAAGATAAAAAAGGAATAAGAGTCGAGCATGGTGGCACACACCTGTAATCCCAGTACTTGGAAGGCTGAGACAGGAGGATCTCAGGTTCAAGGACAGCTTCAGCAAGTAATGAGACTCTCAGCAACCTAGCAAGACCCTGTTTCAAAACAAAACAAAACAAAACAAAAGGGCTAGAGGTGCAGCTTGGAGGTAGAATGCCCCTGGGTTCAATCCCAAGTACAAGAAGAACAAGGAGAAGGAGGAAAAGAGGAAAGCGGGGTGTGGTGGCAGTGCCTCTAACCCCAACTACTCAGGAAGCTGAGGCACGAGAATCACAAGTTCGAGGGCAGCCTGGGCAACTTAGTGAGACCCTGTCTCAAAATAAAGAACAAAAAAGGCTAGAGACAGCTCAGTGATTGTGCGCCCCTGGGCTCAATTCCTAATGCTGAAAACAAAAAACTATGATATCATGTTCTACCTTCTGAGGCACGTGGAAATTATTACAACATATTACATTTTTACTTTCCCTCAAAAGTGTCCTGTTTTCAAAATGTTATTTCCCCTAGATGCTAGCTTTTATGATATCTTGTGTATTTTTTAAAAAAACCTATAGCTTCAAAATACTTTGTATTCCACGTTTGCAGTTAAAATAGCATTGATGTACAACCTAACATAAACAAGCCCGCACTCTCTTTTAAGATTGAAAAGCTGTGCTTTGTGTTCACCACCACAGGGACCATCTAATGACCAAGGCGCCATGCTTTCTGGTAAACGGACTCGGATTTTGCCCCCAGCTGTACAATATAGAACCCTATAGACAACACTTTTCAAATTACCATTAACAGCATAAGAATGTTTTCCAGGCTCAACAGAACACTACTCTTTCACACAATGGGAGTCACTTTATTCATAGCTGAGGAGGCACGATAGGTCAAAGTCTTTGTATTCAGACAGCAGATAATACTAGTTTTTTTTTTTAACTTTTCATCTGAGACTGGACCGTAGCAGTGGCAACCTACAATTTCTCACAGACTAATTTATCCAGATAAGATGCCTTTCTGCTCAGCATACAATAGCTCTTCCCCATGCGTCCATTCTCCGGTTTATGGATACTCTTTGTGATATCCACTGGACATTGACCAGCAGTTTGATGATCCAGGCTCTACTGCAGAAAATATTCTCCAGTTTAGAACTGTGGTCCTCCAGCCGGGTGTGGTGGCGCACACTTGTAATCCCAGTACTTTGGGAGGTGGAGACTGGAGGATCCGGGTTCGCGGCTAGCCTCAGCTCTCTCTCTCTCTCTCTCCCTGTCTCTCCCTGTCTCTCTCTCTCTCTCTCTATTTAGTGAGACCTCCGCAACTTCGTGAGACCCGGTTTCAAAATAAAGTATAAAAAATAGGGCCGGGGGTGTAGCGCGGAGGTAGAACACCCTTGGGTTCAATCCCCGGTACCGCAAAAAAAAAAAAAAAAGAACTGTGGTCCTCCCAGATACTCAAGTACTTGAGGCAAAAAGATCAAGAGTTCAAGGTGAGCCTAGGCAACATGGAAGGAAGGAAGGAAGGAAGGAAGGAAGGAAGGAAGGAAGGAAGAAAGGAAGGAAGGAAAGGAACGGAGAAGGAAAGGAAGGAGAGAAAATGATAATCATGTATTCAGAGCAAGGCAATTGTTATTTTAGAATCTTTAGAGATTTTTAAGGATAGGGCATTTTGGTTTTTTGGGGTTTTTTTTATTTTTGTTTTTTTGGTACTGGGGATTGAACCCAGGGGCATTCTACCTCCGAGCTCCACCCCCAGCCGTATTTTTTATTCTTTATTTTGAAACAGGGTCTCACTAAGTTGCGGAGGGCCTCACTAAGTAGCTGAGGCTGGCTTCAAATCTGTGATCCTTCTGTCTCAGCCTCCCAAGTACTAAGATTACAAGTGTACACCTCTATGCCCCGCTCCATACTTTTTTTTTTTTTTGCGGTACTGGGGATTGAACCCAGGGGGGGTGTACCTCCAAGCTCCACCCCCAGCCCTATTTTTTATTCTTTATGTTTGAAACAGGGTCTCACTAAGTTGTGGAGGGCCTCACTAAGTAGCTGAGGCTGACCATGAACCTGCGATCCTCCTATCTCAGCCTCCCAAGTACTGGGATTACAAGCGTGTGCCACCACACCCGGCCAAACCTTATTTTTTATATCAGGGAATAAAAACAGTGGGGAAGGGAAGAAATTATGAGGAACAATTTTTAATATTCCTCTTGACTGGGGTAAGAAGTCAAAATATACTTCCCAAAAGAAGTGAGTTATCTACTTTTCAGAAATAGGACAAAATTTGGCACAGAGTATAATCAATAGGACTTCGGCATTTCACCCTAAGATGCTGACTCTATGGAATTTCCTTAATTCTATATAATATAAATCATCTAACAGTATTAAAATTAAAGGTGACTTGAAATTAATGATGTGAACAATTTATGACAGTTATCATTTAATCAAACCACTTTTATAATGCAGCTATTTCACCTTGGCTTCCCCGAAACTAATGAAAGAAATGTCTTCCCAAATGGCAGGGGGATGGCCTTTGGCATCTGCCTTTCGTCACAACACTGACTACCTCCATGACCTTGGACGAGTCATTTCACTTTGCCGGGCCCAGGTTCTCATCTGAAAATAAGCACAATATTACCTACATCCCAGAGTTTGTTCATCTAGATGGCAAACAGTTATCAAGAGCCTACTTGGAGCTACTTACACAGATATTAGAAATACAATGAAGAACAAGATAGACACGATCCCCCAAGACAGCCATGGAACTTACAGTGGAACAAGAGAATAAGCAAGCAGGAAAATAAATAATTGCATATCATGATGAGCTGTGCAGGACGCACACGAGGGGTGGAAACAGAGAGTAGATTCATAAAGTGATCAGTGTTACAGCAGAGAGGACAACAACATGAGATCACAGATAGAACGCGCTTACACATAAAGACAGTCAATAAATAGCAGCTTTTAAAGCCGGGCGTGGTGGCGCACGCTTGTAATCCCAGTACTTTGGGAGGCGGAGACCAGAGGATCCGGGTTCGTGGCCAGCCTCAGCTCGCTCTCTCTCTCTCTCTCTCCCTGTCTCTCTCTCTCTCTCTACCTAGTGAGGCCCTCCGCAACTTCTTGAGACCCGGTTTCAAAATAAAGTATAAAAAAATAGGGCTGGGGCTGTAGCGCGGAGGTAGAACGCCCCTGGGTTCAATCCCCGGTACCGCCAAAAAAAAAAAAATAGCAGCTTTTATGATTTCTTGCTTCAGAACAATATACAGAGGGAAGCCTGGGAAAGGATAGGATTTGAAGTTGAAAGGAATAGAAGGCAGGCTGGGTGCAGTGGCGCACACCTGTAATCCTGGCTACTCAGGAGGGAGACTGAGGCAGGAGGATCACAAGTTTGAAGCCAGCCATGGTAACTTAGAGATACCATGCCCCAAAGTATAAAATAAAATGGGCTGGGGATGTAGCTTAGTGGTAGAATGCCCCTAGGGTTCAATCCCCAGTTCCACAATAAATAAATAAATAGGAATAGAAAGCTAGAAATTTTCAAGCATTCTCCTGCAGATACATAGGCAAACTGAATAAAATATAACACTAATCCCTTCTGATATATAGTTGAGTTTATTAAAAAAAAACAGTAAGGAGAATTCCCAAGAGCCAAGGCTAAAAAGATAATCTGCAAGTCCCAGTTGTAGGCTGACACTAAAAGTACGCTAGCCTCAAAATGATTGCTTATTTCCATTGGGTTTTAATGGCTGTTTGGGGACAGGAAACAAGGCTGTGTACTTGCATAAGGAAGGCATTTGGAATTAAAGTCCCACAATAAAGTGCTCACACTGGGTTAAAAGGAAGGCTGGAGAAAGGCTTTCTGCCCACCAGCAAAGAGAATGAACAAGATTTGTCTGTCTTGACCCAGATTCAAGCTGTTTAAAAATGAAAGTCTCTTCTGAGATCCATAACTTCAGGCTAAACTTCATGCAGTTGGGATTAAAATTCAGTCTCCAGAACTTTAAAACAGGAAACCAGCGAAGTTCATACAAATATCATCTTGCAATCCGAAATTATAAAACATATCGGCAAACGGGCCTCCATGAGTAAAGTCAGCAGAAACAAGAAATTAGGCCCTCAAGGACTTCCACTATTAGAAATGTCAGATAAAGAACACAAAATAAGAATGCACAAAAGAAGTATATAGGGACTCGATACACATCTGGAAATGATTACACTGATCATGAGATAAAACGCCAAAAATAATAATTGGAAATAAAATTTAAACTGAAATAAAATTTGGTTGACTATAAAATATAATGGAATTAGCTGGACACAGTGGTGCCCAGCTATAAACCTAGAGGCTTGGGAGGCTGAGGCAGGAGTATCGAGACCAGCCTGGGCAATGTAGCAAGACTATGTCTCAAAATTTAAAAATAAATAATAAGAAGAATAAGGGCTGGGACTATAGCTCAGTGGTAGAGCTCCCCTGGGTTCAATCTCCAGTACAAAAAAACAAGGAAAGATAATTTAGCCAGGGCACAGTGGTGCACATCTGTAATCCTGGTATTTGGAAGGTTGAGACAAGAGGATCGAAGTTTTGACGACAGCATGAGGTAATTTAGTGAGACTCTGTTTCAAAATAAAAAAATGAAAAGGACTGGGAGTGTAGCTCAATGGTAGAATGCCCCTGGGTTTCATCCCCAGTACCATAAAAAAAATTACATATAGATATATAATGGAATTGTCTGAAAACTTTCTGAAATTTAGTCACATAAAAATGTGTTTTACAAGTCAGGTATGGTGGCACATGCTTATAATCCTAGTGCTTGGGAGGCTGAGACAGGAGAATCATAGTTTCAAGGCCAGCCTCAGCAATTTAGTGAGATTGTTGGCAACCTAGCGAGACCCTGTTTCAAATTTAAAAATATAAAAAGTAAGGGCTGGTGGTGTTGCTCAAAGGTAGAACACCTCTGGGTTCAATCCCCAGTACCACACACACACACACAATGTATTTTACAGAATGATTTTTTTTTTTTTTGCAGTACCGGGGATTGAACGCAGGGGCGTTCTACCTCCGCGTCACGCCCCCGACCCTATTTTTTATACTTTATTTTGAAACTGGGTCTCACGAAGTTGCAGAGGGTCTCACTAAGGTAGAGAGAAAGAGAGAGACAGGGAGAGAGAGAGAGAGGGCTGAGGCTGGCCGCGAACCCGGATCCTCCGGTCTCCGCCTCCCAAAGTACTGGGATTACAAGCGTGCGCCACCACGCCCGGCTTACAGAATGATATTTATACATAACATATTATAGAAAGATTCAGTATTGAGCCAGGCGTGGTGGCGCACGCTTGTAATCCCAGTACTTTGGGAGGCAGAGACC
>PVJS01047959.1:0-15244 GCA_004027185.1 Glis glis
AAAAAAAAAAAAAAAAAAAAAAAAAAAAAAAAAAAAAAAAAAAAGAAATAATATAATGTCTTTCAGTGAGTATTAAGTACTTTTAATGTTTACATTCCTGACCAAAATGTTTTCTAGAAGAAGTTCCATATTTATTAAGAATATCCTGTAATTGACATATCACGTTTACAGAAGATAAGATTTGAAGGTAACTTGAAGTGGTCATGTAAATTAATGTTTCTAATGTGCTAAAAAATCTGGGTCTCCAAATTTAAACCTATCATTAAAATTGATTGATGCTATTTAATTTCATAGAAAACCCCTCTCTTCTCTTCCATACAAAATCAAATTAGTGACTCTCCAAATTATTAGAAGATTTTAATTGAAGACCAAATCAAGAAGGCTTTACAGTACAATTTACAGTATTGTTTCAGTAATAACAAGAATGGCTGCTTATTTTCCAAACAAAAGAAAAAATCTCCCTTAATTATGCTCAATCATTTCTCTATAGTCATGTTCTAGATTATGCATGTGAAGAAAACTATGAAGACATTATACTGAAGGGCCAGTACCCAATAAGAATAATCCAAGCACAAAACTGTTTAAAGTAATATTGAAAGTTCCAGGAATATGAAGACCTAATTTTCATGAGGAAGTGGAGGAATACCATCATAATTTTCATTAATTTTTTGGTAACACCAGACATTTCATTATGGGCTATAAAAACTAATGTGTTAAGCCCGGTACTAAACTTGCAACCTGCTGATAACAAACCCTTCACAAAGCCACTTTATTATACCAAAAATGTTCTAATAAACATAATTATATTCTACAAATCAAGCAAGTGTGCATGCTAACTTGTTTTTATCTCAGAATAGTAATAATTGTTAAAGAAAATGAGGAGATGGGGCATCCCTGTGTATCCTCTGTAAAATAACTATGTCTAAGAAACTCAGAGTTTCAAGTAGACATGAACTTAGTCCTCAGAAATCTGCTCTGACTATACAGCTTCATAGCCATCTAATTTAGCCATACAGGCTGTTCTGCTCCTCCCTCACCATCTTCTAGACCATCTGACTTTCATTTCATTTTACTCGGAGGCTCCATAACAACTTCATTTGTGGGCTTTTAAATTATTTTGATAAAGTATGTGATATTATAGTTATTACAACTTGGACTACAGGAAACATTACCAGATCGATATCACCATCTCCCATTAAATGACGATTCAGCGTGTCAGTAATTTCCTTTCATTGCACTTCAAATCCTAAAATACCCAAGATCTTTTTTTATTATGTCCTCTATAATCCCTGTGGGCTCAGAATGCCTCGGAATCTGAAAGGGGAGGGCCAGAGGAGGCAGGGAGGAGATGAAGAGGAAGAACTTAATAGGACTTCTACAAAAATGTTGAAGAACTCATTTTATTTCCCCCCAAAGCTGGAACAATTTTAAGGGCAAAAGATACAAGCTCTCTATAAACAGATTTGGCATCATTATATAAAATAGATGACATTAATGCAGGGGGTTTATAATTTTGGAAAACATACAGCTGGTGGATCAGACTCATGATTTCAGAGATAGTATTGTTTAGGATAGGATTAAATTTACCTAAGTAGATGATTTAAAGAAAACTATGAGGTCAGTAGTGGTAAGGGGAGTGGCCAGTTATGGCAAACAATGCCCAATGCTGGTGGTGTAAGAGAATCTGATTGTGGGAAGCCCAGCCCTGAGGGCATGCGGATGTGCTTTCCCTGGCTTCCCTGCTGACAGACACAACACTGGACCAGGCTCAGGCCAGATCTCCGGCTGTCAGCTGGATGGCAGCTTTGCAGAGGAACATTTTATTTGGCTTATCAGGTCTTTTGCAAAAGGTCTAGCAGACTTCCTTGGCAATCCTTTCCTTAACAGTGTTTCCCAAGGTCTTTAACAACAGAGGAGGGAAACTTGAGAATCCCCCTCCTTCACATATCTGTCAGTTGGCACAATTTTCCCTGTGTTGCCCCACCCTCTACTTCTTAAATGGCCCTTTTCCCATGCAGCTCTCCATTCTCTTGCATCCTCCTTCCAACGTGCATGTGCCCCCACCTTCAATATCCACTGCATCTTGCTCCTTTCTTTGATAGGGTCATATTCTTTCTACCATGACCTCAATTACTGGATTGTGGTTCAATCATATTTTGGTTATTTTAGTATTTGTTAAGAGCTCCTTGAGGACATGATCCATCTCATTCATCTTCCCATCCTGTCTTCTAATCACCTCCTGCACTATCACCACTACTCAGCAACTCATAAAATACACTTATTAGGAGCTCAAACAGTAGTTTAAGTATGTTATAGAGAATTCAGGGCTTATGCTAGAGTAGAGAATCCTTAACCAGAAAGTTGGCATAATTCATTCAGCCTTCACACTAGATTTCTACCCTGCTTGATGATCTCCAGCTAGGGGGACTCCCATGGGAGCAGGAATGGTGAACATGTAACTCCCTCAGTTTCCCCTCCAGGGCCTTATAGGAGCTTTGCTGCTCCTTTTGATCATCACCTCTATGATATGTACAGGACTTTAGAACAACATAAAATATGGAGGGTTCTTTAATGCATAAGCCAGGGATTTTTTCTTCTGCAATCCAAAGAAGGGCGATGGAGAACACAGACTGTTTGGGAGTCTGTGTAAATTCTTATACAGCCATATAATGAAAAAGATGCAACCTCATGGCAAACCACGCCCAACCCAAGATAAGCGAATGGAATCAGTATGGTCTTCTTCCAAAAGTTGTTACACACTGGATAAAAATGGGATAACAGTTTTGCAACATTAAATAAATCCACTCCCAAAGTGGGAACTCGGGAAGGTAGAAAAAACCCAGCTTACATTAAAAAGATTTATGGGATCTGGCAAGCTTACTTTCTTCAGATGAATGGGGAAAACCCAATTTACTCAGTCCAGCATATCAAAGGAAATTGTTACCTCTCTCTTCAAAGGATAAATCAAGAGGGCTAAAGAAATGAAAAGAAAAATGCAGAATATGAAATGTCACTCAGTCAACCAGTATTTATTGAACAGCTACTATGTGCTAAGCACCTCTCTGGGTACTGGGGGTGGAGCAGTGGATCAAACAGATTCCCTACCTCTAAGAACCTTAAGTTTCTATGGTGGGAGGAAGAATCACAGATTTGTTTGCTTTGTTTTGGGTTTTTTTTTTTTTTGAACTGGGGATTAAACCTAGAGTCATTCAACCTCCTGTAACTTAAGTTTATATACCAAATTGAACTCCCTCTTAGATACCTAAGGGACGTCATATCCAAACGTGGCTAAAGAACACTCCCACCTTCCCCCTAAACCTACGTTTACCCTACTCTTGCCAGACTTTGTAAATGACGCCACCATTCAACCAAGTGCTATTTTACAAGTGCTATTATAACTCCCAGCCCTATTACTTATATATATTTTTATTTTGAAACAGGGTCTCACTAAGCTGCCCAGGGCCTCACTAAGTTGCTGAAGCTGGCTTCCAATCTGCTATCCTCCTGTCTCAGCCTCCCAAGTATCAGGATTATAGGCAAGTGCCACCACACCCAGCTTAATCACAGGTCATTTTAAGTACTAAAATATGCTATAAAGAGAGATGGGGACATCCTAAAAGAGAGTGGCAGAGAAGGGATTTCTTTAGCCAGGATGGTCAGGAATGGCTGCTTGGAAGGAAGGAGGGAGGGAGAGAGAGATGGAGGGAGGGAGGGAGGGAGGGAGGGAAGGAGGAAAGACACAAACAAAAACAGAAGCAGCAGAGGGAAAACATGGAAGAAAAGGAATCAGAAACAAAGTTGGTAAGGAAGGAACATTTGGGAGGTTTAAGGTGTAGAGAAAGCCAGAGTAGAGCGGAGGACCAGGGCTCAGTGGAGGGGTGATATCAGAGGTAAAGAGGAACCTGAGGATGTGGCCTGGAGACCCAGTGCAGTGGTGTGGCCTGGCGAGCAGCGTGGCCCAGCGTGGAGGGTGGACCACAGCAAGGCAGGACCGGAGGCTTGCAGGGGAAAAGCATGGCCGAACTTGGGGTGGAACAATAAAGATGGTGAGAAGGAGTCAGGTTAGGGAATATATTTTGAAAGTAAAACAGACAAAACTTGCTGTTGGATTGGATGTGAGGAGTAAGAGAGAGAGGATTCAAGGATGACGCCTGGATTTTTGGCCTAAGCACTTGGTTGAATGGTGGCGTCATTTACAAAGTCTGGCAAGAGTGGGGTAAACATGGGTTAAGGGGGAAGGTGGGAGTGTTCTTTAGCCACGTTTGGATATGACGTCTCTTAAGTATCTAAGAGGGAGTTCAATTTGGTATATAAACTTAAGTTACAGGAGGTACTTGAAACCAATGGCCTAGATGATATCCCTAAAGGTAGGGGAGGAAAGAATAAAGAGAGAGCAGAGGACTTGAAATCAAGTTTTGAAACACTCAATATTTAGAGGTCTGTAGGGGGGTCAATAAAGGAGATAGAGAAGGATAGGGCAGTGAGGTGGGAGGAAAACTGTGGCAGGTAATATAATTGAAGATCAGGAAGTAAAATGTTTCAAAAAGCAGTAAGTGGTCATATTTGCCCAATGCTGCTAAGAGACCTCACCCCCCTTGGGCAGTTTAGACTATTTATTTATTTATTTATTTATTTATTTATTTAGTACTGGGGACATTCTATCTCTGATCTGCACTACCAGCCTTTTTAAATTTTTTTTAAATTTTGAAACAAGGTCTCACTAAGCTGCTGAGAGTCTCGTTGAGTTGCCCAGGCTAGCCTCGAACTTCTGGTCCTCCTATCTCAGCCTCCCAAGTACTGAGATTACTGGTATGTGCCACTGTGCCTGGCTAGCAGCTTAGAATCCTAAAACTCAAATCAACAAGATGTCATCAATCTCCCAGAGAGAAAGAGCCTTAAGGGTGAGGATAAGGGCCACAGCCAAAGTCAGAAGGGAACCACTTATGCCTCATATGGTTTCATCATCAATTATTTCTGACATGGCCAAACTAATAACTTAATGCATCTTAACAGAAATGAGCCTCAACAGATAGTAAGAAAGTGAATTGGGGGGTTGGCACTGAAGGATGTAGTGTAGGACACTTCCTGAGACCAGCTTTACAAATAAACTGCTAAATGGGAAGGGGAATGAGAGATGGAGGCCATACTGAGGTCAAAAGAATGGAGTTCTAGGGGTCTTATTTTGAAATCCATCTTCTCCCATTTCTAAAATGGTGATACTGAACACTAAGTACTCTGTACATACAAATGAACTAGGAAGAAGGTGGATAAATTTTATTGCCCAAGAGAGCTTGGCACTCTGAACATGCACACTATTATTATTATCCTTTTTTTTTCTTTTTGCAGTACTGGGGATTGAACCCAGGGGCTATAACCCCAGACCTACTTTTTATTCTTTATTTTGAAACAGGGTCTCGCTAAGTTGTGGAGGGCCTCACTAAGTAGCTGAGGCTGGCTGCAAACCCAGATCCTCTGGTCTCAGCCTCCCAAGTACTGGGATTACAAGCGTGTGCCACCACGCCTGGCTTATCCTTTCTTTTTCTAAGAAGGAATCCTCTTAATATATTTTCCATTTTACAACTTCAAACCCAGGCTCTTCCAACAAATAACATAAAGATCAATTGAAGAACAAAAAGTTCTGCTTTTTCAAATGATGCAACCCAGGTTCATTTTTTCATGGGATGTCAGTAAAACCAAGGAAATAAAAATAAATCAATAGAATAATTTTCACTCTCTTCTTTTTGTGAAAAGAACCAATGGGCATCTTTGCCAGAACATAGTCCCTTGCAAGTCAAAACACAGAACTACATGATCTGAATTTAGGGCACTTCTGAGGGGTTGGGGGCTAAATGACCAGGCAAAGAGAGTTTCTACTCATTAAGACCATAGATCTCTCAGATCCGGAGGCCTTTCTGGAATCTGTCAACATTATGAGTGGTATCATAACTATGAGGAAATGTTTTTAACTTAACTTTTGACCTTCCATCTAATGAATCCTTTAATTCTACCAGTTCAAACTGTTGAATAATTCAACAAACAGTGTTCTGACCGAAGGCAATTTAAGATATGGTGATATTTTTGCTCTGAGATGAAGGGGGGAAAAAGCTGATTCTGCATTCCATTCCAGCTCATCATGTTAAAAACACCTGAATACATCCATTTTTTAATTCTTCCTATGCAGAGTAAAAGGCTGAAATGGAAAAAATAATGGTTTCAAAACCATAGTCTAGTTTCACTATAATCAAAATCTCCCAGGAACATGACTCCTCATATTTTCTCCCCCCTTCCTTAAAAGGAAGAAAAATTGTAAGTTGGAACACTGCTTACTAAGGGGTATATTTTGTGCATGTTTCTAAATGCCAATCACAAGGTTTTCTGAAGCCAAGAGTAACTTATATTTTAGTCAATTCTCCACGAATGCCTGGGGAAATATGTAAAACATTAATCAGGGTAACCACAATTGCATACTTATCATCTGAACAGAAAAGAAATAAATACAGAAGAGCAACCAAAGATTAAAATTAAGTTAGTGATGCATCCGAAAGCTCAATTAGCTTCTATGCAAAGAACCAAACCTTAAAAACAAATAGAGAGGGGGAATTTTGAAATTGGAGCCTCAAGGAAAATGACTTTTCCTTTTTAAAAATGAAGAACAGGAATTGTATACTAATCTCTTTTAACAATTGGCCCACTTGTTCAAATGTTTCTAAGTTAAGTAGCATAATGTATGGAACATCATTGTTTAGAGGAGTTAGGGCCCTGGGTCCTAGTCCATTCTCTATCACTCACAAGATGAATGGCCTTAATTTGGGGCAGTGGGAAGAACATAGGTTTCAGCACTAGATAGATCTAAATTTAAAATCCATCTCTGCCTCTTACTGTGTTTCCCTGGGCAAGCTCCTTTACCTCTCTGAGTACCGAGTTTCCCCATAAGTGAAATGGAGGCAATTAAGATATCTGTCAGGGCTAAGATTAAATGAGATAATGTAATGAAAGAGATTAGCACAGAGTTGGCACCAGTGTTTGTTTTCCTTTCCCCTTTTCTCTCTGAATTGATGAATCATTTTTGTTTGTTTTTAAAATGAAGGATTTAGAGCTAAATTCTCTTCAAACTCCAAAGGCCTATAATGTTAGTGGCGTACACTGAAGGAGGAAGAGCCCTGGTTTTCAGCAACCTAGTTACGTGTGTGAGGAAGTGAATTTTTATGTCATTCAATCTGAGGAAGGAACCTCCCATTTCTAACAAATAAGTGTTCATATGTGTCACCAAAGAACACAGCCTTTTATTAGCCCCTAAAAGATTAGATTTCCAGAGACTTGGATAACTTAAGGACTTCAGGGCGTTAACTTAAAAAATGATTCTTTACAAATAAAGTGTTAATCAATAGCTTCTGATGAGAACTGTCAGAGTTAAATATTCCCTTTTACACTCCTTTAATATACTTCTAGGTAAAACTATATTTCAGCACCTTAATCACTGGACATAACAAAGAGACAGGAGGTGAGAGGTCTAATTGGTAGATCGATTTCTTGGGATCACTTCTCATCACCCCTTTGCTTTTCCCCATACTTCCAAACCTTGAAGCTGTTTCTTGTTCAGAATAATTGTTCCTTAGCTGCCACTCTTGGCCCAAGGACCCTCTATCAAAATTTGTGCCCCTTCTAGGCTGCTGAGGGGACTGCCAGACTTTGTGGTTTCTTTCTCCTCATCCCCAATTGAAATACACCCACCATTCTCTTCTTAGGCTCAAAGTTGACTAATTAGAACTAATTAACTAATTATACTTCAAGTAGGGGATTTCTACATATACTTAGAAATTCTTGAAGAACAAGAAAGGATGCACTCACACTTATCAATCTGTACAATGTTTTCATCTTTTAGAAGTACAAGCATATGCAGATAAATAAGAATTTTCTGTCTCATTTGTTTCTGTCCTGAATAACAATATGATGAACTCCCCAATGTCAATCTGGTTTCTTATCCAGTGAACAATTCCAATAAGTGCATTGGTTGGAAAGGCGGCAGGGTGGGCATTGAGGGAGCTGTGGCCGTGCGACAGGCAAGGCAGTGTCAGGCAGGTGGACATAAGTGCCCTTCCACACCAGACAGGGACAGTGGCTAAGTCCAACATTCTTCCATAAGATTTATATCAGCACACAGACACATGCTAATGGGCCATTTGCTCATGGAATGTAACTCTACGGGTGACATGCCAGAGTTAACTGAAAATTATGGAGCATGAATCACAGAGAATGAATGTCATTGGGTGAAATAGGAAAAAGGCACCCGGAAGGCACAACCAAATTTTCAGATGGCCCTGCTGTAAACTTCTGGAAGATAGTCACCACCCCTACAGCTAGAAGATACATTCCCTCAACAAAACAGAGTTACAAATGAGGTGAGTCTCTGAAAACAATTGCTGCCTTCCTGAGCAGATACCTTTCAACTAGAGAGCGGGTGAAAAGGCTTTTTCAGCCATAACCACTCCAGACCGAGAAGGCTGAGGCTGTTAGAGTAGAAAGGGACACGCATTTCTCCGAGGCAAAATGTTGCACTAAATTTCCTAATATGAAATATACCCACTAGAGTTAATAAAGGAATGAAAGCACCCTAGATTACACTTAATTTTCTGACATAGACAGTGATAAAAGCTGAGAAGTATCTATCGACGCAGGCCACACAGCTCAATATGCCTCCCTAATGACATTTTATCAAGGAGGATTTGTACGTGTCAAACACGGAACAAATAGCATTTTGGTCCTGAAGACACTTTAGCTCTCCTGCCCATACTAAAGAGAAAATACTGTTTCAAGGGTATTTGGGCATTATTTATCATAGTGAGGCCAGGTTCTCGAACAGAGAATGAAATAAACAGCATGAACTGCTCAGGAGAGCTACTCTGACAAATTTTGCAAAGAAAGGTAGCTTATTTATTACCTCTTTCTCTTAATGAAAAACTAGTGGGCATTCCTCTAAAAGAGGCATTTAAGAATGCGAGATAAATCTCCTTCCAAGCTAAAGACTTAGAGGGAAATAATACAAATTGTATCTTATGCTTGAGAATAAGCAGTAGTTATTGGAACCATAATTTCAGTTGGGACAAGTGCAAAATTTTAACCCAAACAACAGGAAGAAATAATGGAGGAAACAAGGAAGGGAGATAGGAGGAGAAGGTAAAAGAAGCTTGGGGCCTGCCTTTTCTGCAATGCCATGGTCTAAATGTTTGTGTCCCCCAAATTATGTTGAAACCTAACCCTCAAGGGTTAGAGTGCGATTAGTGAAGACTAGTAAAGAAAGCCCCAGAGGGCCCCTTGCCCTTTCTACCATGCAAGTTCACAGCAAAACGATGCCATCTCATGCAAGTTCACAGCAAGACAGTGCCATCTATGAACCAGGAAATGGGCCCTGACCAGATACCAAATTTGGCTATATCTTGATCTTGAATTTCCCAGCCTTCAGAACAAGGAGAAATAAATTGTTGTTCACAGGCTACTTAGTTCATGGCATTTTATATAGCTGCCCTAATGGCCTGGGGCACCCAAGCTAAGAGTCTTCCCTGGCACCTGACCCCCTAGTGGTTATCTGGCAGAGACTGCTAATATCATATTGTAATTTCCTGTTTACTCATCTGTCTTTTCCCATGAAGCTGGGACTCTGTGAAGAGAGAAATAGATTTGCCCCATTCACCATCTTATCTGTAGCTTCTAACACAGTGTCTGGCAATCAGTTCATATTGGAAGGTAGAGGGGTGTAAGAAAAGGGCAGCAGAAGGATGGAGGGGGGATAGATAAAAGAGTAAGGCATCAGAGTTTGATTGTTTTTTGTTAATCTCCTCCTCAATTTTTGCCCTTAGTTTAGTTAAGCAGAAGGCAATAGGTTTTCTTTCTATCTTTCAAATAAATATAGAGATTCAGCACCCAGATAACTCAAAGACAGCTGAAGCATCTATGGCTGATTCTTTAGAGAAGACACCTCAGCATAGAAAGCTCCAGGGAGCCTGCAGTGACTACTAGACTCTTTGCCTAGCAATGCTTTTGTTTCTCCTTCTTCTTTCTTTCCTTGTCTAAGCATCAGGAGTATTCACAGAATTAAGTCCTTATACTCTAATGGAGGGCATGGAGTATCTCTGACTCCAAATCCTCTTTGCCCAAGATTTTGATTTCAAATCCAAGTTGAAATAAATGTGTTAATCTTTGCATGGTAACAGTAAGGAATGATATCTGCTCCCTCACTATCACTACCCTTAAGAAAAGATGTCAGCATAGCCTAGTGCAACCTAGTAGAGTCTCCGGACCTCTGCAAGGAGCCAGGTGTGAGAGAGAATCCACGGCATATTACAGAAGAAGCATGGCTAGTCTTCCTCATGTCTCTAGCTTTGTAGCATGAAGTCAGAGGGCAAACTTAAGCAAAGCAATGTTCATGGTTTGTGTGTTTATAATCTAAATAGGTGAAAGTAAAAATATTTCCATCGTCATTGCATCCCGGAATCACCCACAGTAAGTTTATGTTATGCAATATTGGTCATTCTGAATTACTGGGTTCACCTCCCTCTAAATGCATAGCTTGCTCTACAGGGCAATGGACAGAGATGATTTAATGTCCTTAAAACAATCCAAGATTGACTTCTACAATTTAACCATTTCTATACAAATTTTGCTTACATTTTTGGTAGGCATTGGTGTTCTATTCTTCATATGTAGGAACCAAGTAGTAGGTCCTGCTCTCCTGAAAAGTGCACAAGTAAACACGGTTCAGAATTTGAGTCTCAAGGTGTTCTGGACTCAGATATGGAGTAAACATTAGTATTAATGCCAATGTCCTTTGGCTTGTCCTAAGACAAGGAAAATGGCATGTTACTCTGGTTTCTACTATTTATCATTTCTCTCATTAAACTATCCAGAGTCAACAAAATGACATGTAGAGTGTACAAGGTAGAAGATGTACCACAGAGGCAGAATGAAACTCTTGAGTGGCAGTGACTGGCCAATAACTTAAACATAGGCACAGGCTGTAGGAAAGTTAGTGAAAGACTCTGGAGCCCAATTTCTCAGTCTGTAAAATGGAGGTAATGACATCTACCTCCTAGCACTTCTCTGAGCACTGTCTGTCTTGTACAATGCCTCAAACCAGGAGTTGTTCAGTATATATCAGCTTTTGTTTATCCTAAAAGTGAATGTCAATTACAGATCCCTATTTTTGGGGCCCTAGAAATGTAGCTATAGGAAGGGGAATAAAGAGAGAGAGAAGATAGATCAAAAGAAATACAGTATAGGACACAATCCACACTGACAGATGATACCCTGGGGAAATATTTCATAATTTGTTCATTTTAAGCATGTAGAATTGTTAAAATTATACATATATATATATATATATATATATATGTGTGTGTGTATACCTATATTCAAATACTACATCTATTATATGACAGTATAGAAAAAATGAAATTTTACTCAGAAGATCCAATCTTTACATCTTGATCAATCTTCACACCAGAAAGGAAATTTTAGAAGTAGGATAGACAATTTTTCACAAACTATCCTTTTAAATTTTTACATTTTAAAGATTTCACAAATCTTTAAAAGTTGAGATGTAATTATTGCTCCCATGGCACTGATATGAAATCTTTTTTGGGACATAAATTTCCTATTTACTACTGTCAATTGTAACATAATGGCCAACACTGCATACATAATTCCAAACTGGGATCTGACACACAAATCATGAAGAAAATTAGATCAGGTAAATTGAAAAAAAAAATGATGGAGGTAATCACTAGAATTGTGGAGCACAAAGGATAATGGCTGGGTTAACACAGAGACACTCAAACCCACAAATGGTCGGCTCTTCAACACAGAGCTATGTACATTGGGGGAAAAACCACCTAGGAAGCCTAGCTGGATGTGATCAGCATCCAATCTATAAGATTGAATAATATGAGATATGGGTCACAGCTACAAAGTGAAGAGGAACAAAGAAGGGGATAAAAACAACATAGGATAGCAGGGGAACAGGAGTCCAAGAAGAATACCTTTAGAGGATTCCAGTAGCCACCTTCACCAGTGTAATTACCTCTATCTCTCTATGGTTCTGCTATTCTTTTATTCATGTAATAGCACTGACAACCATCCTTCAGAAGTAATTGTAATCATTTGTATTTGGACCAGGCATCATTAATTCAAGCACATGGACATTGATACCATCCCTTTTTCTGGGAATGTTTCCTAGCCCTGGTCTTATCCCAGTCCTATGTGATACCTTCAAGTTTTCTCGAGAGGATATGTACTAAATCCCCAAATAATCATGAAAATAAACCTTATTTCAATTATCTTTCTTGTTTTTAATAGCATATGTCTTTTTATTAGGTAACAGTGTCTGGTGAATATTTATGGGTACACCAAGCTTCAGAGATACAGATTTCACATCAAGTTTTACTTGATAGATGCAAAACTTCTAAACAAAATACTAGCAACACACATTCAAAACCACATCACGAAATCATACATCATGACCAAGTCGGGTTCATCCCAGGAATGCAAGGCTGGTTCAACATACGAAAAACAATCCATGTAATCCACCACATAAACAGAGCCAAAGACAAAAATCACATGATCATTTCAATAGATGCTGAAAATCATTTGACAAAATCCAAAACCCATTCATGATAAGAACACTGCAGAGAATTGGAATAGAAGGAACATACCTCAACACCATAAAGGCAATATACAATAGGCCCACAGCCAACATCATACTGAATGGGGAAAAACTTCGAGAGTTCCCTTTAAAAACAGGAACAAGATAAGGATATCCTCTGTCACCACTCCTTTTCAATATACTACTCTTTATAGACCCTAGCCATAGCAATAAGGCAAGAGAAGGAAATAAAAGGAGTACAAATAGGAAAAGAGGAACTGAAACTATCTCTCTTTGCAGATGACATGATATACTTAGAAGATCCAACAAAGTCAACTAAAAGGCTCATAGAACTGATCGACAAATTCAGCAAAGTGTCGGGATACAAAATCAATCTTAAAAAATCAGAAGCTTTTCTGTATGCCAACCATAAATCCACTGAAAAAGAAATCCAGAAGACATTTCCACTCACAATATCCCCAAAACAATAAAATACTTGGGAATAAACCTAAACAAGGAGGTAAAAGACCTCTACAAGGAAAACTAGGAAACATTGAAAAAAGAAATTGAAGAAGATCTTAGAAGATGGAAAGATATCCCATGCTCTTGGGTAGGCAGAATAAATATCATCAAAATGGCCATTCTCCCAAAAGTGCTCTACAGATTCAATACAATGCCCATTAAATTAACAAAGTCATTCTTCACTGACATAGAAAAATCTGTCCTTAAATTCATTTGGAACAACAAAAAACCCAGAACAGCCAAAGTAGTTCTCAGCAACAAGAACCATGCAAGAGGCATCATAATACCTGACTTCAAACTATACTACAAAGCCATAGTAATAAAAACAGCCTGGTATTGGCAAAAAAGCAGACACTTAGACCTATGGAGCAGAATAGAAGACTCCGAAACAAATCCACACACCTACAGCCAATTGATTTTTGACAAAGGGGCTAAAAACACCCACTGGAAAAAGGATAGCCTCTTCCACAAATAGTGCTGGCAAAACTGGATAACCATGTGCAGAAAAATAGAAATAAACCCCACTTTCTCACCCTGCACTAGAGTCAACTCAAGATGGATCAAAGACCTAGAAATCAGACCACAGACCTTGCAGCTACTCGAAGAGGGCATAGGCCCAACACTTCAACACATAGGCACAGGTAAAGACTTCCTCAACAAGACCCCAAAGGCACAGGAAACTAAAATGAGGATTAATATGTGGGATTGCATTAAACTAAAGAGTTTTTGTGCAGCAAAGGAAACAAGCAAGAACCTCAACAGAGAGCTCACAGAATGGGAGAAGATTTTTGCCAGCTACTCCTCTGATAGAGGACTCATATCTAGAATATACAGAGAACTTAAAAAAATCACCACTAAAAAAACAAATAACCCAATCAAAAAATGGGCAAGTGAATTAAATAAACACTTCACAGAAGAAGAAATACAAATGGCCCATAAATGTATGAAAAAATGTTCAACATCATTAGCAATCAGAGAGATGTAAATCAAAACTACCCTGAGATTTCACCTAACCCCAATTAGAATGGCAATCATTAAAAACACAAACAACAACAAATGGTGGCGAGGATGTGGAGAAGTAGGAACTCTACTACACTGTTGGTGGAATTGCAAATTAGTACAACTGCTTTGGAAAACAGTGTGGAGGATCCTCAGAAGAATGGGAATAAAGCTACCATATGACCCAGCAAAACCACTTCTAGGCATCTAACCCAAAGAACTAAAACCCAACTACAAGACTAATGCATGTGTATCTATGTTTATAGCTGCACAATTCACAATTGCCAAACTTTGGAACCAGCCAAGGTGTCCATCGACAGATGAATGGATCACAAAACTATGGGATATGTACACAATGGAATTTTATGTAGCCACAAAGAAGAACAAAATTGCAGGGAAATGGAGAGAATTAGAGAACATTATGCTAAGTGATATTAGTAAGTCACTAAGAGTAAAACATCAGATGTCCCCCCTAATCTGTGGGAGCTAGATAGAATGGGACTTAGAAGGAACTTAGAAGGGAAGAAGAAGAAATCTTTAGATGGACAAAGAAGGTGACCTAAGCCGGGCGTGGTGGCGCACACTTGTAATCCCAGTACTTTGGGAGGCGGAGACCGGAGGATCTGGGTTCGCGGCCAACCTCAGTGCACATGCACGCGCACGCGCGTGTGATCAATCTCTCTCTCTCTCTCTTTCTCTCCTCTCTCCTCTCTCCTCTCTCTCTCTCCCTCCCTCTCTGTCTCTCTCTCTCTCTCTACCTACCTAGTGAGGCCCTCTGCAACTTCGTGAGACCCGGTTTCAAAAATAAAGCATAAAAAAAATAGGGCCGGGGGTGTAGTGCAGAGGTAGAACGCCCCTGCGTTCAATCCCCGGTACCGCAAAAAAAAAAAAAAGAAGGTGACCTAACTGAGGGAGTTGGGAGGGGGGTGGAGGGAAACACACTATAGCACATGATGTACATACACAAACCTATAAGACTCAATCACTATCCGGAGCATGAAAGGGAGGGAAGGGGGAGGGAATAGGGTGGGATTGGAGGGAGGGCTAAATGTGCAATGTGTGCATGTATGATGTTGATACCCTGACATA
>PVJS01047960.1:0-15243 GCA_004027185.1 Glis glis
ACCGGGTCTCACGAAGTTGCAGAGGGCCTCACTAAGGAGAGAGAGAGAGAGAGAGAGAGAGAGAGACGGAGAGAGAGAGCGAGAGAGCGAGAGAGCGAGAGAGCGAGAGAGCTGAGGCTGGCCGCGAACCCGGATCCTCCGGTCTCTGCCTCCCAAAGTACTGGGATTACAAGTGTGCGTCACCATGCCGGCTCCATTAGAATAATTAAAATTTCATATCACATATGTACTTTTCAGTGTCACAGTATTTAATATTTCTTTCTTTCATAAATTTACTCAACATTTTGGATGCCTACTGAGTGCCAAGCACTACAAAAATGATGAGGATAGAGATGAACAAGACGTGTCCCTGGTTTCCAGGAACTTTGCTCTGGTGGAGGAGAGAAACGTGGACACGTCATAGGAGGACCACGAGCTGGGCATTTGGAGGTGGGACCGAAGTGCTGCGGGTGATCTGCTGGGGGTGCCACGGGTGTCACTGTCAAAGGGAGTGGATTTCAGCTTAGTCCTTCAGGACAAGAACCCAAGTATGGAATGGGCATGGGCCTAGGACAGGAGGTAGACATGGGTTCAAATCACGACTCATCTATTATTAGCTTTGTGACCCTGAGGGTATTAATCTCTCTGAGCCTCATTCATTCATGGAATAGAGATAATAATACCTGCATTGCCAGGTTGTTGAACATATTAAGTAAGATAACAATATATAAAGAATCAGGCCCTCTGTAAATAGTTATTATTTTTGATACTATTATTATTGTTCCTGGTCCCACTCCCCAGGACGATGTTGTGGGTTTGAGACATTTGGGATATATTTCAGTTTATGCATTCAGCTTCAAACCCATGACACCAATAGTATAAAGCAGGGCATAATGCAAACATGTGAGCAGCACGGCATAATTGCTTTTCTAGAATTCAGAGAAGAGAAAGAGCATAGAAAGCAGCCAGGCTCTTCCTGCAGCCTCTGTAGCAGCTTAGTGTCAGGGTTGCTCAATGTTTGTTGCCTATGGCAACCATGTTTCCCAACTCCAGTAAGTAAAGGAGGCACCAACAAGTTGGGGGGAAAAAGGGTCCTAGGAGATAAGAGAACTATTAGATATTATATAAAATGTATGCTCTGAGATCACACCAAATCCTTGCTCCGTCTTGTATTGGCTACCTGTGTGATCACAGACAAGTCATTTTACCTCTCTGAGAGTATGTTTCTTCATCTGCAAAATGGGTATGCCAGTAATAATAGCAACAGCTATTTTTTTTTTTTGCAGTACTGGTGATTGAACCCAGGGGCATTCTACCACCAGGCTACACCCCCAGCCCTATTTTTTATTCTTTATTTTGAAACAGGGTCTCACTAAGTTGCGGAGGGCCTCACTAAGTAGCTGAGGCTGGCCGCCAACCCGGATCCTCCAGTGTCAGCCTCCCAAGTACTGGGATTACAAGCGTGTGCCACCATGCCCGGCTAGCAACAGCTATTAAGCAACTAGTATGCCCCAGGCAGCTTGCTAAATATTTTGCATACTTTATCTCAGCTAATTCTCCCATCAACTCTGTGAAAGAGACTCTCTCATCTACCGCTTGTACAGATGAGCCAACTGAGACTCTTCAAGCTCAAAACACTGCCACAAGATCACATAGGTAGGGAGTAGTAGAAGCAAGAGCCAACATGACTATCCATCAGAGAAATGCAAATTAAAACCACAGAGGGAGCTGGGCACGGTGGCGCACGCTTGTAATCCCAGTACTTGGGAGGCTGAGACCTGAGGATCTAGGTTCCTGGCCAGCCTCAGCTACTTAGTGAGGCCCTCTGCAACTTAGTGAGACCCTGTTTCAAAATAAAGAATAAAATATAGGGCTGGGGGGGGGTAGCCGGAGGTAGAATGCCCCTGGGTTCAATCCCAGTACAAAAAAAAAAAAAAAAAAAAAAAGCCGGGCGTGGTGGCGCACGCTTGTAATCCCAGTACTTGGGAGGCTGAGACAGGAGGATCGTGGGTTCACAACCAGCCTCAGCTACTTAGTGAGACCCTCAGCAACTTAGTGAGACCCTGTTTCAAAATAAAGAATAAAATAGGGCTGGGGGTGTAGCTCGGAGGTAGAACGCCCCTGGGTTCAATCCCCAGTACCACACACACAAAAAAATGGGCTGGGGGTGTAGCTCGGAGGTAGAATGCCCCTGGGTTCAATCCCCAGTACCACAAAAACAAAACAAAACAAACAAACAAAAAAATGAAAGACGCCTGTCACAGACATCTACATCTACATACCCTGCTGGTGCATCGTTTTAGGAACTAAAGGTGTTAGGTGCATTGCCCCATAATTAATCATGTGGTCATTATATGTTAACCCATGCATTCATTCCACCTGAACTTTATGAATGCCAGACACTGTGACTAATAAAAGATTTTTGCCTCTGCCAAAAAATGAAGTCTACATATTATATGATTCCATTTATATGTAAAACAAGAATAGGAACATATATAGAGATAGATTAGAGCTGGAGCGTGGGTAAAAGGGGAACAAAAGACGGATAACTAAAGGGCACAGGGCTGCTTCTTGAGGTGACCGCATGTTCTGAAGTTGACTGGCGTGTTGGTTGCACATATCTGTGAATATGCTAAAAGCCATTTGAATCATATGTTTTAGGTAGGTGAACTGCTTAATATGTGGATTGTAGCTGAATATAGCTGTATTTATTTTTATCTATTTTATTTTAGTACTGAGGATGGAACCCAGGGGTGCTTTACTGCTGAGGCACATTCCCAGCCCCTTTTTATACTTTGAGACAGAGTCTTGCAAAGTTGCTCAGGCTGGCCTCACTTTTGATGCTCCTGTCTCGGCTTCCCTAGTTGCTGGGATTAGAGGTATGTACCTCTGTGCCTACCAGTAGCTGTATTTATTTATTTATTGTGGTACTGGGGATTGAACCCAAGGGCATTCTATCTTTGAGCTACACCCCCAGCCTGACTTTATTTTTTATTTTGAAACAGGATCTCGCTAGGTTGATGAGAGTCTCACTACTTGCTGAGGCTGTCCTCAAACCTGTAATCCTCCTGTCTCAGCCTCCCAAGTACTAGGATTACAGGCGTGTGCCTCCACGCCCTGCAGTAGGTGTTTTATTTATTTATTTATTTATTTATTTATTTATTTATTGCGGTACTGGGGATTGAACCCAGGGGCATTCTACCTCCGAGCTACACCCCCAGCGCTATTTTTTCTTTATTTTGAAACAGGGTCTTGCTAGGTTGCTGAGGATCTCACTAAGTTCCTGTGGCAGGTCTAGAACTTGCAATCCTCCGTCTAAGCCTCCCAAGTAGTAGGATTACAGGTGTGCATCATCAGGACTGGTTGTCTTTAAGTTCTCTTTTTTTCGTTTCTGTATTTATGATTGCCCTTTTAAATATTTAGAAGCTCCACAAGTGGTGTTTTAGTGGAATTTTTCCCAGGGTAAATTTCTTAGATTGAAATTGTTCCAGTTCTAAAAATATGGAACGCTTCACGAATCTGCGGGTCATCCTTGCACAGGGGCCATGCTAATCTTCTCTGTATCGTTCCAATTTTAGTATACGTGCTGCCGAAGCGAGCACTGTATTTAAGTTCTGATAGGTGCTCCACATCTGGGTGGCGTTATTCCTGGGTGCAGCAGGCTTGCCACAGCACCCCGGCCCTTTAAGTGGGGTGCAATGTATGTACCAATTAGTTAGCAGTAGACAGATGAGGGTGAGTACTCCACGTGAGAAGGAAATCAATTTGCACTAGGGCAGGGATTGGTTCCTACGCCAAACACAGCGGTTCCACACCGCGGGACGCCGGCGTGCAAAGGCCAGTGCAGGCAGAGTGGTGCGCAGACACGCACGCACGCACGCACGCACGCACGCAGAGACCCGGCGTGTGGGCGGGGCTAACAGCACTTGACAGGTCTTCCCTCCTCTAGGGGGCGCTGGCGGAGCCTGGCCGAGCACCTTGCCCTAACCGCGCATCCACCAGTACTACGGGATCCGACTCCGGCGGAAAGCAGGTTCTTAAGATTTGAGGTTCCGGACCCCTGGGGACAGGGAGACCCGGGACGGGAAAGAGAAGCAGCAGGTTGGGAGACCAGACTCCAGAAACCCGCCCGTTCTAGGAAGTGGCACTTCCTTCCTCTCTGGAGAGGTACCGCGAGAATGGGCGGGGTCGAGGGCGGGGCTGGGGGCGGGAGTCCCGGGGGTCGCGCGGCGGGGCAGCCGATCGCCTCTGTCCCTTTCCCTCTAGGCTTCCTGCTCCGGTGTCCATGGAGCGGCTTCTGGCCGAGCTGTGCGGCACCAGCGCGGCGCGGCCGCTCCCGTTGTGGGAGGGGGTCACCACCGGCCACTGCTTCACCCAGCTGGTGCTCAGCGCTCTGCCCCATGCGCTCCTCGCGGTGCTCAGTGCCTGCTACGTGGGCACCCCGAGGTGGGTAGAGACAGCCGCAAGCCATCTGTCCATGTGTGCTACAGACCTTAGCCGCAGCCCAGATCTCCCCACAGTGTCACCAGAAGTGCGACGTCTCTGGAGTAGGGCAGAAGCAGAATAAAAGCTGTGACTACTTAGCAGCAGTGTGGCTGTTATTGGGCACGTTAGCAACCTTCTCTGAGTCTCAGAGCATTGTTGAGAGGTTTAAATGAAATAATGCACTTAAACATATAGTGCAGTGCCTGGCAGATTTTTAAGGCCCAATGCACGGTAGAAATCATCAGTATTTTCAGATGCCCAAACAAGTGTCATGAGTTGGAGGCAAAAGTGGGTGAACAGCCAAGAAAGTGTGTTTCAGTTGTTGGGTCAGTTTCTGATCACTTCGGTCCATGAAACCTAGGCTAAGAAATGCATATGTAGACACAGCTGGAGAGGAAACAGTAGGTAGAAGAACAAAATCAAAACCCTAAGGCTTCCTGAGTTTAGGGCTGTCCTGTGGGTGCTAAATCGCCTTCATTTTGTGCTTGGTTCTTGGATGGCTACAGATGGCCAGAGTTAATCTCTGGCTACTGAGAAAGTAGGACAGTCTTGTCTCTGCTTTGGGGAGTTCCTGGTCTGATGGAGGAAAAAGTGTCTATCTCCAAGAGGACTTAGCAAGCTTATGAAACTTTTCCTTGGGTAGGAAAAGCAGCAGACCTGCTTGGTCTGGGAACAATCTTGATTTGTCTCTTACATGGACTGAGACAAACGTCTAGAAGGGTTAGTCAATTAGCACAGACATCCACAGCCTGCTCAGAGAAATAGCTACTAAAAATTGCCATAGTCCTACCCAGGCACAGTGGTGCATACCTGTAGTCCCAGCTACTTGGGGGGCTGAGGCCGACAAATTGCTTGAGCCCAGGAGTTCAAGGGCAGCCTGGGCAACATATTGAGACCTCCATCTCAAACAAACAAAAAATTGGCACAGTCCTTTGGGAACTCACAGTCTAATGAGAAAGTAGGAAACCCCATCATGTAATCATTAGAAATTGTGGCTGTCTCGCTTTACTTATCAGGTTGTTGTGCTTTTCTGATAAGGGTTAGAGAGATCCAGAATTTCAGACAGGAAAGAATGTCAGAGGGCTTGGGATCTATACCCTTCACTATTCTCTGTACTGCTGAAGAAAGTGAGGTATAGATAGGGAGAGATTTACCCAAGGCTAGGTGGCTGGTTGATGGCCCGTGTACCAGCCTCCAAGGACTTGATGTTGTTTCTTCTGTCCCCACATCTTAGAGGCTGATTTTTATTCCAATCTAAACCCTTCTAGCCGGGTGTGGTGATACACTTGTAATCCCAGTACTTGGAAGGCTGAGACAGGAGGATCACAGGTTTGCCGCCAGTGTTAGCTACTTAGTGAGGCCCCCTGCAACTTAGTGAGACCCTGTTTCAAAATAAAGAATAAAAAAATAGGGCTGGGGGTGTAGCTCAGAGGTAGAATGCCCCTCGGTTCAATCCCCAGTTCTGCAAAAATAAAATAAAATAAACCCCTCCATATAACTGCCACCAGGTAGACTTTTAAGGAAACCCAAAGTATTTTAGTTTATAGCTAAACTTTTTCAGTAACCCATACCTCCCAACAAAGGGCATAACAGATTCACTTACTCGTGTGTGTGTGTGTGTGTGTGTGTGTGTGTATGTGTGTTAGTGTTACTAGAGATTGAACCCAGGGGCATCCTACCTCTGAGCTACACCCCCAGCCCTATTTTATTTTTTATTTTGAAACAGGGTCTCATTAAGTTGTTGAGGGTCTCGCTAAGTTGCTGAGGCTGGCCTCAAACCTGCAATTCTCCTGTCTTAGCCTACCAGGTACTGGGATTACAGGCATGCCCAGCTTCATTCCTCTGTTTTTATGAACTTTCAAGGCATTTAAATACTGCTGCAAGTGTGTTTTGCTGAATTTTATCTTTAATGTGTACCTTTTATTTATTAAAAACGTTTTTATATGCCAAGAAGATAAAGACAAACATGAAGAGAGAATTTTGTTCAGCTAAAGAAGTCATATACTGATCCACACCATCTTTTACAATCAGTGGAAAGATAGAGAGTAGAATATGCTGAGACTTTATAAAATTTAGGCTCTACTAGTAGAGTATAGAAGCTGTACATAAGTCAGATTTATATTTATCTCATAATATTTCAGGTGAATTTAAGGGTAGGTTCTAGGTGGATCACTGTATAAAATTAAATATGCATCTCTTAGTGACTATCTGTGTGGAAACTTTGCACTTTTTCTTAATTAGAGCCTTTGTGGTAGGTACAGCCTTAATTCAAAATTGCTAATGCCTGTGGTGAAAGAATGATTCAGAAGTAGTGTGGGTATATTAAAAGTGGCTTGGGTCAGTTTGGGAAGGTTTCTGGGAGAAAAGGCCCTGGGTTCCAAGGTGAAGTGGACTAAGGATACTAAGAGCAAGGCAGGAAAAGTGGTTAATTCCCTCTAGATAAGTGAATTTTTGGAGGAGAGGGGCATGTGTGGGCTCAGTCGGCCATGATGTGCCTCCTTTGCTCTCTTCTCCTTTGTCCTCAGGAGTCCAGATTACATCCTACATTGCAGTCCCGGCTGGCGCCTCCGACTCGCAGCTTCCGTCCTGCTCTCCATCTTTCCGCTGCTAGACCTCCTTCCAGTTGCTCTGCCACCAGGGGCAGGCCCAGGGCCCATAGGACTAGAGGTGCTAGCAGGGTGTGTGGCAGCTGTGGCCTGGCTCAGCCACAGCCTGGCTTTGTGGGCGTTAGCTCATTCCCCTCATGGCCACTCCCGGGGGCCCTTGGCCTTGGCTCTGGCAGCCTTCCTACCAGCCCCGGCCCTAGTGCTGATCCTGCTGTGGCATTGCCAGCAAGGCACGTTGCTGCCCCCACTTCTGCCAGGGCCACTGGCTCGCCTATGCCTTCTCATTTTGCAGCTGGCAGCAGTTTTGGCCTATGGACTGGGCTGGGCAGCCCCCCGGAGGTCACGAGAATCCTGGACTCCAGAGCCCCTCCTGTTCTCTGAGGGTCAAGAACCCGAGGTGTCTGAAGATGGGGAGAGTTGGCTGTCACGCTTTTCCTATGCCTGGCTGGCACCCTTGCTGGCCCGTGGGGCCCTTGGGGAGCTCCAGCAGCCCCAGGACACTTGCCACCTCCCCCACAGGCTGCAGCTAGCTTACCTGGTCCGTGCCTTCCAGGCACACTGGCAGGAAGGAGCTCGGCTGTGGAGGGCCCTGTATGGGGCCTTCGGGCTGTGCTACCTGGCACTTGGACTGTTGAAGCTGGTGGGGACCATGCTGGGATTCTCAGGGCCTCTGCTGCTCTCCCTATTGGTGGGCTTCCTGGAGGAAGGGCAAGAGCCACTAAGCCACGGCCTGCTCTATGCCCTGGGGCTAGCCAGTGGGGCTGTGTTTGGTGCTGTGCTGCAGAATCAATATGGGTATGAGGTACGTAAGGTGACACTTCAGGCACGGGGGACTGTGCTCAACATGCTCTACTGCAAGACTTTACAGCTGGGTCCCAGTCGCCCTCCTGCTGGGGAGGTCCTGAACTTACTCGGCACAGATTCTGAGCGACTGCTTAACTTTGCCAGTAGCTTCCACGAAGCCTGGGGCCTGCCCCTGCAGCTGGCCATCACCCTCTACCTGCTATACCAGCAGGTGGGCGTGGCCTTTGTGGGTGGTCTGGTCTTGGCATTGCTGCTGGTCCCTGTCAACAAGGTGATTGCTACCCGCATCATGGCCAGCAATCAGGAGATGCTACAGCACAAGGATGCACGGGTTAAGGTGAGGAGCTGCCAGGGTCCGTAAAACATCTGGAGACCCCACCCAACATCCAGATGGGAGAAGACCCCTGAGCAGTCTCTACTTCACACTGCTCTTTTGTCCTGTTCTTTAGCTCATGACAGAGCTGCTCAGTGGCATTCGAGTTATCAAGTTCTTCGGGTGGGAGCAGGCACTGGGGGCCCGAGTAGAAGGCTGCCGGGCTCGAGAGTTGGGGCAGCTCAGAGTCATCAAATACCTGGATGCAGCCTGCGTATACCTGTGGGCTGCCCTGCCGGTTGTCATCTCCATCATCATCTTTATCACCTACGTCCTCATGGGCCACCAGCTCACTGCCACCAAGGTGAGGACTGGGAAGGAATAGGATGGCTCTAGGAAGGGGTAGGAGGAAGGCAGCAGCAGGGAAGTGCAGTGCAGTGGAGATGCAGACTCGGGCCCTCAGTGCTGGCTGGCAAGGAAGAGCCCTGGCCCCCGTGTTCCTTCCCAGCCAAGGGGACACTCTCTGAAGTGACCTTTTCCTGGGACCTAGGATATATGACCCTCCCCTCTGTTAAAGAACTCTGTTTCCTCTTCTCTTCCTTCCACTCCAACTTCCAGTCAGGCCCAAGTTTAGGGTTAGGCCCCTCTATCCTCATCCTAATGGCCTTGGGGGGGGAAATCTTAATCCAGAGCTGGGTGTGGCCAAGGCCAGATGATGTTGCCATTGACAAAGTCTCAGAGTGATCTAGGCATGCATACTTACAAAGATGCAACATGGAGGGCTGGAGGTGTGGCTCCATGATGAAGCATGTGCTTAGCGTGTGTGAAGTGCTGGGTTCAATTCCCAGCACCAAAGGGCAGGGGGATGCAACCTGGGTCCCTGGAGGGACATACGGGGTAGCCACCTCTGCCACTTCTAACCCCAGAGTTCCCCAGACAACCCCTCAGGTCTGCTGCTGCCCTGTTCCCTCCACAAACCTGTCCACAGGGCCACCTGGAGAGCAGGCCCTCAGGGAGTTCCTGGACTTCAGGTGATGCCTCCCCTCCTTCCACCCCGCTCAGGTGTTCACGGCCCTGGCACTGGTGCGCCTGCTCATTCTTCCCCTCAACAACTTCCCTTGGGTGATCAATGGCCTCCTGGAGGCCAAAGTGTCCTTGGACCGGATCCAGCATTTCCTCGACCTTCCAAACCACAACCCCCAGGCCTACTACAGCCCAGGTAATGCGAGGCTGGAAGGCAGAACCTGGCATGGGGTGAGGAGCCGGATGCAGCTATCGGGGTGCTTTGCTTAGCTGCTTCCAGGAGGGGTCAGAGGCAAAGCAGACCGAAACTGAGTTAGTTCTGTGCAGGTAGATAAGGGGCAGGTGAGTTTACCCTTCCCAACCATGCAGGTTGGTGGTCGATAAGGAGCCCAGGTTGAGTAGTTTCTTCCCTGTTCAGATCCCCCCACAGAGGCATCTACAGTACTGGAACTGCACGAAGCCCTGTTCTCCTGGGACCCAGCTGGAACCAGCCAGGAGACCTTCATCAGTCACCTTGAAGTGAAAAAGGTTCATTGGACAGACACCCTGGGGAGCCCCCAGATAATGAGGGAGATGGGAACTCTGTGACAGAAACGAGGGCTGACCCAGGCATGGCTGAAGGGCCCTGCAGCTCTAACTGCAGAGGGAAGGAGTGGAGGGGCTTGGTGAGCAGGTTTCAGTCTGAGAGGAAATGATACCTCATCTCTGGGTCTCATTTCCCCCCACACAGCTTTTTCAGAGTAGTTACACCTCTCCCTAGAATTTGGGCAGCTCACATCTACCCACTCCTGACCAAGGGCTATGTTTGCCTCCCTCTGTCTCCCTGGCTGCAGAGTTCAGGACAGACCCCAGGGTTTATGCAGTGTCTCCCCAGGCTGGGGACTGGGGGAGAGGCCCAGCAACCCCTTCCAAGAAGGGTTTTGCCCGTGGGATAGACGATCCTCCCTTGAGCTTGGTAAAAAGCAGTCATGTTTCATGACTCATGCTGCAGCAAGCATAGTCAAAGAAGAGCTTGCAGCAGTAACATTCCTGGTGGGAAGGTGACTCCTGTTCACCCTAATCCTGAGTTTTCACTTTCTCCTGACCTTTGTCCAACCCCGTGCCCCACAGCTCAACCCAGAGCTCTCCCATGGTGGCTGAACTGCCTCCATCACATTTGGCTCACGTTTCTGGCTTGGGCTGTATGTTTTGTTTTTCTCTTAGTTCAGGCAAGACAAGGCTGGAAGTTTTCAAAGGAATTTTACTAATGTGTTAAGGCTTTTTTTGATAGAAGTCATAGAAACCCACTGGAGCTAGCTTAAACAAACAAGAATCTGTAATAAGGATATAGAGATGAATTGCTGAATCCAAAGGCAAGAACGCAGCCAGATCTCAGACGGTCCAGAACCAGGCCTCGACTTGCAGAGCTCTCCGCCTTCTATCTGCTTCTCCATCTGTGTTTGCCTTGTTCTCTCTGTGGACCCACTCTCCATTGAGCAGGGAATGTGACTGTGGAGAGCTCTCCCACTTACAGGCTGCAGCCAACAAGAGGGAGAGCTGGAGCCTGGGACCTGATCCCATATTCCTAGGAAAGGTCACAGATGGGTCTGGTGCCTGCCTGCAAAACGGTCAACCCCAGCTGGCAAAGTGGGCACCACAGACGAGCAGAGCTTCTGAGACCCCAGCCCATTTCTAGAGAGGATTTTCTTTTTGAGCAGGGACATAGCTACACCTAAGAAATGAAGGGAGAAAGCCAGGCATGGTGGCGCACGCTTGTTATCCCAGTACTTGGGAGGCGGAGACCGGAGGATCCGGGTTCACGGCCAGCCTCAGCTACTTAGGCCCCTCCGCAACTTCGTGAGACCCGGTTTCAAAATAAAGGATAAGAAATAGGGCTGGGGGTGTAGCTCGGAGGTAGAACGCCCCTGGGTTCAATCCCCGGTACCTCAAAAAAAAAAAAAAAAAGAAATGAAGGGAGAACAGGAAATTTTAAGCTGCAAATCACAGGTATGTGCATGTGTGCAAAGCACTGCTTTTTGCCCATGGGTATCAGAAATCTAGTGGCAAGTTGGCTTAGCCAGCCCAGTATTCAGGGCCCAAAGCCTGGATCCCCTTCACCTCTCTACAGTTTGGGAGACCTGCCTCAGAGTGAACCTCAGAAGTTCTTAGGAAGTTGCTTCTCATTCTCTCTGGCAAGCTGCTCCCTCTCAAAGGCCCTTCACACAGCCAGTGAAACTGATAGCTACTCGGAGTGCAGAATGTAACACCCTGCTTCTCTAGATCACACATGGAGACAGTCACTGAGCACACGCAGCCTGCACACTGACTGGGGCCTAGAGAGCTGCAGGATGGAGACCACTGCCCCTTCTGTCCTTCCCCTGCAAACAGCAGGCGCTGACTGTGTTGTTTCTCTGCAGGGTATGCTGGTGGGCATCGTGGGTAAGGTGGGCTGTGGGAAGAGCTCATTACTGGCCGCCATCGCTGGGGAGCTGCACAGGTAAGGAACTCCCAGTGCACTCCTGTCCATGTTCTCCCTTTCGTAAGCACCTACTGAGCCTCTGTGTATGTTGGGCAACTTTTGGGGGACAAGGGGGACCAAGAAAAGCAAGACACGACCCCTTTCTTGGGAGAGTTTTCAGTCTGATCTGAAAAGGGAAAGGCAGTCAAAATCAATGATTAAGCCTGGTGTGGTGGCACAGGCCTGTAATCCCAGTACTTGGGAGGCTGAGACTTGAGGATTGCACGTTCATGGTGAGAACAGCCTCAGCAATGTAGTGAGACTCTCAGCAACCTAGTGAGACCCTGTTTATTTTTATTCATTCATTCATTCATTCATTCAGCCCAGGGGCATTCTAACTCTGAGCTACACCCGCCAGCCCTATTTAATTTTATTTGGAAACAGGGTCTTGCTGGGTTAATGAGAGTCCCATTACTTGCTGAGGCTGTCCTCAAACCTGTGATCCTCCTGTCTCAACCTCCCAAGTACTGGGATTATAGATGTATGCCACCACACCTGGCTATGAGACCCTATTTAAAAAAAAAATTTAAAAAGGGCTGGGGGTGTAGTTTATAGGTAGAATGCCCCTGGGTGCAATCCCTAGTACCACCAAAAAAAAAAAAGAGAGAGAGAAATTTCAGTGATTGTCATTGCCACACCAGAGTGTGATAAGTGCTATGATAAAGAGTGAAGAAGCCAGGCGTGGTAGTGTACACCTGTAATCCCAGTACTTGGGAGGCTGAGATAGGAGGATTGCAGGTTCATGGCCAGCCTCAGCAACATACTGAGGCCCTCCGCAACTTAGTGTTTCAAAATAAAGAATAAAAAATAGGGCTGGGGTATAGCTCAGAGGTAGAATGTCCCTGAGTTCACTCCCTACCGAGCGCGAGAGAGAGAGATGAAAACATCCAGTGTTGACTATTCTTTCAGAAAGCATGGGTGCGCAGGGAAGGGGTCTGGAGAGGAGCATACGTCTGAGGAAAGCCTTGTTTTCGATGAGAATGAGCATGGCATGATGCCCTGCACTCCACTGAGCTACAGGGCACACAGTCTTGACAGCTGCTTGGCCATGACCAAAGAGCAGTTTCTTCCCTTCCCAGTCCAGAATGAGCCTGCAGCCTCATTCGGATGCCTCAACCTCGAAGGCTGTCAACTCATGTGACATGAAAGGAGATCGTTTGTAGAAGGCAGCAGTCTAGGAAGTTTCTGGAAGACAGAGGCTGGGAATGGCTGGGCATGGAGGGGCCCAGTGAGGGGCCAATCCCCATGCCACTGGCCTGATTCTCTGCAGGCTGCACGGGCAGGTGGCAGTGTGGGGGCTGTCCAAGGGCTTTGGCCTGGCCACCCAGGAACCCTGGATCCAGTTTGCAACCATCCGAGACAACATCCTCTTTGGGAAGACATTTAGCGCCCAGCTGTACAGGGAAGTGCTAGAGGCCTGCGCCCTCAACGACGACCTCAGCGTGAGTGCCTGGCCTTGAAATTCTTGGCTTCCTGTTTTTTTGGGGGGTCATGCCCTGTAATAGGTCCCCATAAAGGGGGTTCCATTACCGATGCCCAGTGCACCTCAGCATTTACCCCAGGGCCTACCAAGCAGGCGATACCTGCCAGCATTGCTAAGAATAATGTCTCAGGACTACGAGCTTGGCCAGTCATAGCCATCACCATCTCAGCTCTATGAGTCGGCTTCTTAATCATTCCCCAGGTGACATCCGAGGCTCTCTGCATTCCAGAGTGTAAATGCAGGTGACTCCTGGGGGCTGGGCTCCTCCAATTCCATTTGTTGCATTCTTGCTGGTCCTTGGCCATGGTAGGGTCTAATGCACCCTTTCGGCAGCCAACAAGGTTGTTCCTGTAATGAAACACATCTGTAATGCCGTCCCCAATCTAATGGGTACAGGCCCCTCCCATGGTCCCACATAACATCTTTCCACCAAGCCAGGGGAGCAGACTGTATAGGTCCCTTTGTTTCCCAGTGTCTTCGTGTGGCTGTGAGTGTATCCTCTGATAAATTGAAAAAATTTAAGGTTATAAGGCCAGTGTTTATTCTGTAGATAAGGGAATGTCTACCTCCTGGTATTTCCCTTTGTTTTGCTTAATAACATGGATTTAAGAATGCCATGAGCTTGTTCAATAATGTCTTGTCCTTGTGGGTTATATGGAATTCCTGTAATATGTTCCATGTGTTGTAGAAGAGTTGGAATGTTTTACTAGCATATGTTGGCCCATTATCTGTTTTTATAATAGCCGGTATACCCAAGACAGCAAAAGATTTTCAACAATGTTGAATGGCATGATGACCTATTTTACCTTTTAAGGGGGTGGCATTGGAATGAGTAAAGCAAGAGGACAAATATCCTTGAGTAGTATTTAAAGTCCAAGTATCAGCCGGGCGTGGTGGCGCACGCTTGTAATCCCAGTACTTTGGGAGGCGGAGACCGGAGGATCTGGGTTCGCGGCCAGCCTCAGATCTCTCATTCTCTCTCTCCCTGTCTCTCTCTGTCTCTCTCTCTCTCTCTCTCTCTCTACTTAGTGAGGCCCTCTGCAACTTTGTGAGACACGGTTTCAAAATAAAGTATAAAAAATAGGGCCGGGGCGTAGCGCAGAGGTAGAACGCCCCTGCGTTCAATCCCTGGTACCGCAAAAAAAAAAGTCCAAGTATCATTAGTATTATTTTTTATATAGTTTTATATAGTTGGAGCTTAAGACTAATATATAAGGCTGAAGAACACATACCATAACAGAGTCATTAATATGTGTAAGGGTTATGGAATAATTGACAGAATAATTTTTTTTGTGGTACTGGGGATTGAACGCAGGGGCATTCTACCTCCGAGCTACACCTCCAGCCCTATTTTTTATTCTTTATTTTGAAACAGGGTCTTACTAAGTTGCAGACGGCCTCACTAAGTAGCTGAGGCTAGCCGTGAACCCGGATCCTCCAGTCTCAGCCTCCCAAGTACTGGGATTACAAGCGTGAGCCACCATGCCCAGCTGTGCAAGTCTTTTTTAATTTACATTAGGGCCAAGCTGGATAACAGAGACTAGTTTTTTTCCCCATTTTTCTAAGTTTTTTGCCTTCCACTTATTTAACACGTACCCAAGGGATAAGTTTTTAGGGATAGCATGATTTAAATTTTCTAAAGTCTGAGACATGCATCTCTCATTATATTTTAAAAGCCATATACTATGTCGAGTGGGGGTGAACAAGGAACAGGCAAGGGCTTTCCAAATAGAAGGGGTTAATTTATAGCTGGCTGATATGGCTTTAAGGATTTCTTTAGTAAGCTATTTTGTTATGTTTTGTTTTAACTCTGTACATACCTGAAAGGGCAAAGATTCATGTCTTGGATTTGGCCCTTGAGCCCTGATGACAGGGAATGTCTATAGTTCTCCAGCGATTGCTGCCTCTCCTAAGCAGGCAGCTACCACAGGCTCTGATCTTTCAGAAGTCTCCATAGGGGAGAGGGAGGTAGATGGCCAAGCCAGGGGAGGTAGCAAAGGAAACTTTTCTTCTGTGGGCAAACAGAACCCTGACGGGGAGGGAGGAGGAGGAG